>VYZW01000839.1:368502-391703 GCA_013401315.1 Balaeniceps rex | reverse complement strand
GTCGTCTGGGACCTCCCCTGTTAACCAGGACTGCTGACAAGNAGCCAGGACTGCTGATAAATGATGGAGAGTGGCTTGGCAAGCTCCTCTGCCAGTTCCCTCAGTACTCTTGGGTGGATCCCATCTGGCCCCATAGACTTGTGAATGTCCAGGTGGCGTAGCAGGTCGTTAACGGCTTCCTCCTGGATTATGGGGGGTTGTTCTGCTCCCCGTCCCCGTCTTCCAGCTCAGGGGGCTGAATACCCTGGGGATGACTGGTCTGACTATTAAAGACTGAGGCAAAGAAGGCATTAAGTACCTCAGCCTTTTCCTCATCCTTGGTGGCAATGTTCCCCCCCGCATCCAATAAAGGATGGACATTCTCCTTGGCTCTCTTCATGTTATTGTTTGCATTTCTGTAAAATCCTGTTTCTTTTATTTCTATTACATTCTTCAGAGTTGTGCTGTAGAAAAGCAAGGTAAGTCTGTTCTTTGGTGACTTTACATGTGTGTGCTTTCAAGGGGGAAGTGTGGGTACACACACAGGACGGCTGAAGTTTATATGCCACTTCCATTTGTGGGTGCCTTGCAAGACGATAGTGCTGTTGACAGGATGTGTCTTTATTTCAGCGGTGGGTTTTGGAGATTCAGTTGTCCACGTGATGTGGATGTGGTAGGCCATGATGGTTATAAGCTGTGTGTTTGGGGAGCTAAGGGCAGGGTATGTTCGTTGTGCTTGGGAAAGAGTTGGTGGTGCAGTAAGGTGGAAATAGCGGTAGGCTGTGTGTTTTGTGTTGCTGCAAGTAAGAGGATACAATGGGAGTTTGAGGTTGGGAGATGAGGATGTGTATACAGGGAGGTGCTACTGCCGGGTGTGTGTGGTTAGTTGGGGTGGGTGCCTGCAGGATATGAGGGGGAGGGTGGGGGAAGTGGCTTGGGCAGCAGCAGGGCAATGTTCAGTGTTCACAATGAAGCTTTTTCTCTCTCCTTACCCCCTAGATCTCCTACCCCCCAAGTGATGAGGACAGCGACGACTCTGAGGGAGAGAACCAGGAACTTGCTCAGATTGACAGAGGTAAAGGGACGAGATAGGAGGGTCCTGGGATGCCATTTTGCTTTTCACTTGTGGTCTTGGAAGTGCTTCCTTCTGTGTCCCCAATGTACCACAACCAGATGCATTAAGTCTGTCACCTTGAAGTCTTTGGGACCTCTCAGGGAGAAGCTGGTGTTACCAGATGCTGCAGTTGCACTTTTCTTACCAGAGATAGACATCGTTAACCACATGTTAAGGCCTCAGTGCTGCAGACACGGGGTAGAGAAGGTTGACAACTGGGCCAGCAGCAGAGCTGCGACTAAAAATGTATCTTCTATTCCATGCTTGTGTACCTGTGTCATCGTCATTCTAGGTTTCCTCTTCCTTGTCATTTCCAGTTTTGACCTTCCCTTTCCTCATTCCCCTGGACTCACTTGCCTGATTAGCTCACTCCCTTCTTCCTGTCCTGTTGGTATTGGGCAGGCCTATTCTTGAATCTAGCTGAGGATCTTTCATAGAGGAGAGACAGGTGCTCTGCTATTGTTTTTGGACCTGGAATAAAGCAGCTTAGAGCTGTAGGTGAAATCTGTAGTAAATGCATCTCTTCAGCTATGCTAAATCTCTGCCATTTGTGCGTGCCCTGCATTTTATCATAATTTAGCCAAATTCAAGTGGATTCTTATGCAAAGGCAGAAGTTAAATTCCTGACCCACAGGACATGTCCTGTTGAAATTCAAATCCCTGCTCCACACGCTTAACATGGAAAGAGCTCAGCAGAACCGGTAAAGCGTTCCCAGCTTATGGCTGAAGGCAGGCTCTCTTGTATGGCAAGCCTTGTAACAGAAAGAGGACCTTTACCTCCAGAAACCAGATCTCTATTATTTGAGCCACAGATGTGCTGCTTAGAATAATGTAGCTAACTTAACCTCCTCTGCCCTGAGAACTGGTCACTAGAATTTAATGTGTCTAGCTAGAGGTAAGTGGCTAACAACACATTTGCAAGATCGTGTCTTCTTCACCTTCAGGGGATAAGGTGGGCAGCAAGTCTGTGTTCTTGCTCTGCAACTAGACTTCCATGTGACAGTTTGCAAGGGGACGTCTAGCAGTCTGGTCTAAACAAAGTTCTGGAAACATCCAAAGGGAAGCATTCAGCTGGGGGGTTGTTTCTTCTGGAGAAAAAAAGGCAGAAAACAGCTCAGAAGTTTACTTGGGAGGAGGTAAAAAAAACAGGTCAGGAGAAAGCAGGCCCAGTTTATTAGGGCGTGGGATGCAGATCTGTTCTGCCACTCCTCTATCTCCTCCTTCCCCCAGAGAGAAGACGGAATTGTACCTTGACCCCTCTGGCCACCAACCAGCTCCAGAACCAGGAGAACCAATGCTGTAAGGTTCGGGCCCTCTTCCATGCCAGCCTTGACCGCCACAGTTCAGAAGAGGAGCTGGAGCGCATCAACCGAGAGTTCGCTGCTGAGAAGCGAAAGTGGTCCCAGGTCAGCAGGCTTGCCTGCTGCAGCGACAGCAACAACACCTCCTCCAGTGACGAAGAAGTGAAGAACTTGTGTGCTATGTCCTTCCGGCCTGTGGCAGAGCAGGCTGATGGCCTGCACGCCAGCCCAAGCCCCGTGCTGTTCAGTGCCTCCCCTCCCAAGAGACTCCAGCCCCTGGTGCGGAGCCCAGCCTCCAGACCTTTAATCTTCACAAGCGTTGGGGCAGGCCTTGAGCAAGTCATGCCTTGTAAGAGACATCGACAAGGATATGGGGATAAGGTCAGCAGGCCTAGCCTTGACCTGGAAAAAATGCAGCAGGTAAGGCAGAACTTCATATGAGGAAAGCAGCATCACTTGAGAGAAGGTGGTGTAAGCAAAGATGGAAAACGGTTATTGAGGCAGGCTTCAGTAAAGTCATAGGGTTGTTTCTTGTGATTGTCTTCAGAGGCATAATTGGTATTTCTGCTGTCTGTGTAGGATAAACTAGGCCTAAGTGTAGATACCTCTCTTGAGAGGTAAAGCTGCTGCTGGAGTGGCTTTTGCTACCGTTAGGCTGTTCTCTTGCTACCCCCATTAGGAAGGCAGTACCCATACTGACCAGTTCATTGCACGACACAGGAACAAAATCACTGGAGTTCATTTTTGTCAAGTTACCCCTGCTGCCATGAGCTGACTCATACCATTTACTCCAAAATAAATTAATTGCTTAGGGGTGTATAAGGAGATATCTTTGTGATGAAAGTGGTTGTAAACTTGATGATAATAGGTATTCCCACACTTGTTGACCTCCTTGGGCCCAGGCCTCTTTATGCCTCCTAGGAGTTTTACAGCAATGTAAAACTGCTTTTTACCTTTTTAACATTTTATGAATACAACCTGTTTACAGTTTGCTCTAGATGCAGTTACTCTTGATTTTGCAGGACTTTTATAGGGGCCTGGGATTGAGGTATGTAAATGCTAGGAGTTTGCCTCATCTCTGCAGAGGCTGGGAAATGGGGCATGCCTGGTACTGGTGGGGTGGGCTGCCCTGTGCAGTGCCCATCTGGTGCCTCTCTTTCAGAAGGCATTGCTGTGGAGTTAGTATTTTAGCTTGCTCTTCATTATTTGTTTTTCTTCTTGCACTGGTGTAGTGTTAGTTTGAAAGAGTATCTGCAGACATCTGCTAATCCTGGTAAATTGCAGTAAGTTAAAGACAGTTATTTTCAGTTCTGAATTTCCTCTCATTAGGGAAGAATTTCAGTGCCTCTCATTGGTTGGATGTACTAGTTTTAACCTCACTAACAACACCCCCTTTAAGCCTACAAGATGGACCCACTAGAAGAAAGGACTACGTATTTATTTTCCAAGATCTATAAAAGCAAGATCCCTCCATTTCCCCATTACATTGCTGCTTGTTCTCGGTCCTGCTGGCAGCATACATCCCATGAATACATAATGCAGAGACTTGTGGTTTCAGTACAGTTTTCCTCACCCCGTCTTTGCCCTTCTCGCCAAGTTTCTGCTCACAGAACATTCAAAAGGCCCAGTCTTGCATTTCACATCACCTAAATCTTCTACTGATACTGACAGACTTTAATTAGTCTCACATCCTAATGAGAGGAGAAAAAAGCTGGTAAGCTTGTGCCCAGCCGCCTTTTTTTCAGAGTGCATGTAAGTAAATGGAGAAGTTTTTCTTTTGGCCCAGGTGCTTTCTCTGATTTGGATGCCAGGCATAGCATCTACCTGCTCTGTCTTAAATTCCCTTCAGCAGTGTGTTTGGGAGTGTGCTGGTGAAGGTTAGAGGCTAATTTAAATAAGTTTTCCAAGCTGTTGTGTTTTTTCTGGGAAACCTTGTGAGAATGATTTGCTTCCTGGTCCGTCTGCTCTCTACAC
The DNA here is from genome assembly GCA_013401315.1 of Balaeniceps rex. Taxonomy (NCBI): domain Eukaryota; kingdom Metazoa; phylum Chordata; class Aves; order Pelecaniformes; family Balaenicipitidae; genus Balaeniceps; species Balaeniceps rex. The sequence continues at coordinate 387,335 of VYZW01000839.1, read as the reverse complement.
TTCTGGACTAATTGTGGCAAAGATTTTTGCAAAAAAGTTGAAATCTAGAGTGGAGGTGGGGGTGTGTATTTTAAATAACATTTTTACTGTAGGTGTCATTAACACTTCTAGGTTGTGGAATTCCTATTATAAAGGAAGGATATTCAGCTAGTGGTTTTAATTTAAAAGTGTACTTTTGGGGGGGGGGCAGGGAGAGGGAAACATGAACATTGTAAGTGTTTGGTCATTTGTATTATTTTATAGTTTTAATTGTTTAATTTTCAACCAGTAACATATTGAAGCTTTATGATGACTTCTTGGTCTAGGAAGTCTTGTTCACTGAATGGCTTTGCTTGCTACCTGTACTTGTTCCTGCTACAAAAATCATGACAAAAATAAGTGTTGTAGATTCAGTCTTCTACTGACATTTGGGTTCCCATCAGCTTAGCTGAAATCAGCGATCTCATTTTTTATGACAGTGATCTCAAATCTGGGTTTCGTTTTGAGTTCTGCCACAAAATCCTTGTATGAAGCTGGGCAAGTCTCGTTCAGTACCTCCATTCCCCATCTGTAAAATGGGAGCAGGGTGTTTCTTTCTTGGTCTGTTTTCATTCTCCAACAAAAATGCCTCTTAACTGTCTGGGCAGCACTTGGCATCATGTGGTTTTTAGTCAGGTAAACAATGCAAATAAGGAATGATAATATTAAACTGGCTACTCTAAGGCTTCATCTGGGCTCTGAACATCTTGCTTTGCAATTCTTATCCTTACTATCATGTTCTTGCTCATGAGAATACACCTGAAAAGCTTGATCAGATGGAAGCTTTTTTGAGCAGCAGATGTGGTTTTCACTCTTGTCCCTGAGCCTTACTTCCCATTCCTGCATCTCTGTGAAGCTGGCAGGTGACAGAGTATCAGGCAAGATTAATTTGTGCCGAAAGCAAATGTGTTCTGAGACAAGAAGATACTTTTGGGTGCATAATGTGGTATGGGTTACTCAAGGGTGGGTGAAGAGATGCCAAGTAGTTTGTCTTTGCATCGAATCCAGTTTGTTGAATGGTGATGGAAAATTAGTCCAGAGAGTTGTGGTGTGGAGTGGCTCTATGTGGGGATGCTTAAGCTATTCTTAGGGTTGAACAGACAAGGCAGCTTTTGCAGGAAGGCCATGGATCAGTGGCATGTGGTGTCGAAATGTCATCTTGTGTTCCAGTGATTTGGTGCCTTTTGGTAAGGAAGGGGAGCAAATTTTGGAGAGACAAGTGGGTTGGGGGTAATCTGAGTGCTTTTAAGGGGTTAGGGAATTGCTGTGCTTCTGTCTCCACCATCTGGGCCTTTCAGTTCAGCCTCCCTCAGCAAGAAAGGCTGCACAGGAGCAGGTTTAAAAAGTCCTGTTCTGGTTAGGTGCAAGGTCATGCCTTTCCAGCTTCACAGGGCAGTGTGATTCTGCCCTTTTGTGCCCCAGCCATAAGTTTGGACAGTTGGTGGGTGTATTTCCCACCCTGGCTGGCTGGTCAGCTGGCCACCCAGCCTCTTCCCTATTGAGGCTGAGCGAGGAGAATTCAATACGCACTTTTCCTCATTCCTCCAAAGGACTAGAAAATTAGCTCAGAAGACTTCCTCCTTTCTTTCCCCTAATTGGGCAGAAATACCCTGGCTCGTGCAGACACTCGTGTTGCTGCAGTGAATGCCCTCTCCAAGCCACCCCTTGATCATAGTCCTTGGACAGCAATCTCATTACACACAGGCCTTGCTGCCAGCCACTTGCTATTTAATGAAGGCTGTGCATGTCCTAGAAAGACTGGGGCTGCTGCCACCCTGCTAACCTCAGCAGATCTGACTTTTTTGGCAATGCTGAGATCATGAGGTCAAGGACAGCAGGGACATCCTTTGATGGCTCAAGGTGAAGGCACCAGGGGATGCAAGGGTCGGCTGAGATGTAAGGAAGTCCAGGGTGTCACAAAGACTCCTTGGAGCTGCTGAGTTCATTCCCAGGGGATGAGAGTAATTGGTCTCGGCAGGTTGTGTGAACAGATAGAGAGGAAGTAAAGGGTCTGTCTTCCTGTACTGTTTAGTGGGACTGGCTGGAGCTCCTTTGAAATCTACTTTCAGCAGCTTGAGAAGTCAGAGTGCAGCATTTGCAGGGAGAGAGATCATAAAAGATGTCTCTTGGAGGAGAGCAGCTTTGGGTTGGCAGGATGAGAAATCCAAATTGCCCTCATTTATGTGTGGGTAGGTGGCTGGTAAGGAAAGCATTGCTTTAAAGTACAAGGCAGAGATTTTGGGTACATGGGTATATTTCCCATTATGCTACAAAGTCACTAAGTGGTAGTTCTCAACAAGTTGTGAAACTCTTCTGCCGTGGTTTGCCTGCACGTATGAGTAGATAATATCAAGCTTCCATTGTCTTATGGAGGCTTAATGCATTATTTAAAATGCTTTGAGATCCTAGGATGAAAAAGGCCAGCACAGAAGAGAAAAATGCATCCTGTATGAGCATTCGGATGCTAGTCCTGCTGAATATTTGAATACTGGTATTTTGGTTGGACTGGGCCTGGTAGGGCGATTGGCACTGAAAGCTTTCTTTGGGCCAATACTGGTTGCACAGGGGCTGCAGGATGGCATGCACCACACGTGGCTAAGGACCAGTGTGTGACCCCTGGTATGCTGGGGTCTGGGCTTCAGGCTGCTAATGGCTCCAGGGTGAGATTTCCATATCCTTAGCACAGCTGGGCTTTGCCCTTGCCTGTCTCTACAGGACTTGACAAATAGCTTCCAGATAGAGAAACGTGTGAGCTCGTGAGTCCTTTTCACCTCTCGGCCTCCCATTTGAATCCAGGCCCTGTCAGTTCCTGAAAATTGTTATCATCTGTTTGCCTGTCTGAGCTTGCCTCTGTGCCGAGGGGGTGCTGGAAAACCTGCTGCTGGTGCTGGTGGTAGTTTCATCACTGTCTCTGCCCTGAGCCTCGCTCTCCAGAGTGACTGAGCAGAGTTCAGGGGCCTGTGCTGAGTGTAACGGCTTAACACCATTTCCTAAGGGGCCCAGTGCCAGAACTTGTCTCTCCCAGGTGTGAAAAGTTGGGCCATAGCAGTTCTTTGTCCCCGGGTGCAGTAGAGTGCTTGTTGAAGCAATATAATAAGGAAACTGTTGCAGAAACCGATTGCACCATTACAGAATGAGAAATCCTGCTTCTGGTAACCTCCTGCAATTTTGCTTTTATTTTTCACCCCCAGAAATATTCTACAACAGCTGTTCCTCCAGCACAGAAGCCCCTGTCTATCTCACCCCTGCCAGCATTTGGCACTGAAGCAGCCAGCAAGACAAATGCTACGCCTGGCTGCTGTGAGGCAATCCTAGCATGAGAAAGTTTGGGGCTGAAAAAGATTGATTACATTGTCTGGTCTACTTGCCTGCAAGGATACAGTTCTGTGGCAGGAAGCTCTGGGACTCTATAGACATGTACCACATGAGTGAGCAATGGGGCATGGTAGAGGTGTCTCGTTCTTTGTGCCTTTGGAGGAGCTGAGGAGATGCTCTCTACTGGTTTGTCTGTTATAAAGACTCTTTGGCTCAGTGCCACCCAGCTGATGTCTGGCTTGCTGATTAAGGCATTTGTAGTCTGACAGGGGCAGAGAGAGGGAGAGTGCCTTCTGGGAACACCCAGGTCTGGGAGGTAGAGAGAGACTCCGTAGTGAGGTAAGGCATGAGGAACCCCACCCTGCCCCAAGGAGGTGATTATGACTCTGCCAGGCAGCAGATACCTCTTTCTCTGTGTCCCCTAAGTGTTCCCTGGATGGTTATCTAATCCATGCAAAAACATGCTGTAATGCAAGTGCCTGTGTGCTGCCAGGGCTGGATGAATCAGAGCATAAGAGAGCAGTAACCCATGTAGAACTTGGCCTAGGTGCTTCCTAGAAAGGATAATGATTTCCTCCTCTTTCCTGAAGGAGGCAAGTGAGTTGACTATGTTGTCACTTCACTGACAGTAAGGCTCACCTGCTGCCATGGTGCCAGCTTGTAAATGCCAAGGGCAAGGCAGGTAGGATAATCTAGTCCTATTGCTAAGCTTTCAGCAGCAATCAGCATGACAGAGGTTAGAGCATTCTCACAGAATAGTTGAGGTTGGAAGGGACCTCTGGAGGTCATCTTGTCCAACCCCTCTGCTCAAGCAGGGTCACCTACAGCCAGTTGCCTAGGACCATGTCCAGATGTCTTTTGAACATCTCTAAGGATGGAGACCTCACAACCTCCCTGGGCAACTTGTGCCAGGGAGTGTTTCCTGATGTTCAGAGGGAACCTCCTCCTGGCCTGGGAGGAGGTCTGGGAACCTCCTCTGGTCCTGGCATTGGGCACCACTGAAAAGCACCTGGCTCCATCCCCCCTTCAGATATTTGTATACAGTGATAAGATCCCCCTGCGCCTTCTCTTCTCCAGGTTGGACAGTCCCAGCTCTCTCAGTCTCGTCTCATAGGAGAGATGCTCCAGTCCCTTAATCGTCTTTGTGGCCATCTCTTGGACACTCTCCAGTAGCTCCATGTCTCTCTTGTACTGGAACCCCAGAACTGGACACAGTACTCCAGGTGTGGCCTCACCAGTGCAGAGCAGAGGGGAAGGATCACCTCCCTCAACCAGCTGGCAACATTCCTCCTAATGCAGCCAAGGATATCATTCACCTTCTTCACAGCAAGGGCACATTGCTGGCTTATGTTCAATCTGGTGTCCACCAGGCCCCCCAGATCTTTCTCTGCAAAGCTGCTTTCCAGCTGGGTGGCCCCCAGCATGTACTTGTGCTTGGGGTTGTTCCTCCCCAGGTGCAGGACTTTGCACTTCCCCTTGTTGAACTTCATAAGGTTCCTGTCAGCCCATTTCTTTCGCTGGTCGAGGTCTCTCTGGATGGCATCACAACCCTCTGGTGTATCAGTCACTCCTACCAGATTTGTGTCATCAGCAAACTTGCTGAGGATACCCTCTGCCCCATCATACAGGTCATTAATGAAGATGTTGAACAGGACTGGATCCAGTATTGACCCCTGGGGTACATCACTAATTACCGGCGTCCAACTAGACTTTGTGCCACTGATCACAACCCTCTGAGCTTGGCTGTTCACCCAGTTTTCAGTTCACCTTGCTGTCTGCTCACCCAGCCTGTACATCAACAGCTTCTCTATGAGGTTCTATGTTCTCTGCACGTTGTTGAAATACAGAATTAATTTCTGTGCAAGTCTGCTCCAACTCTGTGTGGCGCTTCCGTCTTGCACCATGACATCTGTTGATGCTATGTTTGCCTTTCAGGTGTGCTGCTAGCAGACTTTCATTCTGATCACGCATCTCTCCTTGGACCTCTTACACCATTGTGTCAGCCCTGGCAGAGGGTGTGTTGGCTTGTCCATTCCTAGAGCCAAACAATTCTGCTCTTCTCCCTTAATCCCTTCCTTCTTTGTTTTACCTGAGTGTGTTTTTGATCTGGTTTTGTAATGCACACAAAGGAGCAACAGTTGAAGGGGGAGATGGGCGAGTGAGCCACTGTATGAGTGCTTCTGTCTGGAAATACTTATCTCTTTTTACTTGGGTTATCTGGCCATGTACCTTTGCCTTCTTTTCCTGGGAGCTTGCATGTTGGTGAATATAGCTATTTGGGCTACCGTGGGGCTTAAGTACCATCTGGGCTGTCTTCAAGCATGAGCCAGTAGCTAGAACATCTGCTGAAACATCTGAAACCTGGTTCCTTGAGGTGCTGCTTTGGATCATGAAAGAGTAGGGATTAGGTTGGTCAGGGTGATTTGGAGTGCACCAGAGAGCTTGGTTGAGGAAAAGGAAGATGAGGGAAGGAAATTTGATGTGGCTGAAGTTTGGGAGAGTATGTGTTGAAGGCAGGAGAGATCTGTGGGATAGGAAGGGGAAGAGGAGGGTAAGAAAGGGTGGAGACAGAGCTAGAGAGAGTAATTTTGTTGTGTTAAGATTCCCAAAGGGACAATAATAGCACCTGGCACCAGTGGCAGTAAATGATGAGCCCGAGGTTAAAGCCAACGGCTTATCATTTAGATTGGCAGGCTTGCTGGCTACCTTCCCAACCCTGCTGTCTTTCTTTTTTCTCTAAGCTCTAAAGCCTGGTAAGAAGGTATTAGACTAAATGATTCTTTGGCTGCAGACCAGAGAGAGGAGATCAAATGGGCATATGGGCACCACTGGCATGTGTCCTTGGGATGTGACTTACGGAGAAGTCCTGAGTGATGCTGGTGATACTGTGTGAAGCTTGAACTCTTGGTGTGACTCTGAGGGGTAGGCAGGCCCGGAGGCAGCAAATTTTGAAGGGGAAAAAAAGAGTGCTCCCACCTGGAAGTGGCTGCCAGAGTCTCTGCATGTGAATGGACAAGGTTGGGGTCTTGACCTCTTTAGCATTTTTCTCTCAAAGTACCACAGAGAATAATTCCTATTGAACTAGTAGAAGGAAAAGCCCAGTCTCCCATATCCACTGGCAGTGGTTTATGATGGGCTGCCAGCAGGCCACAAAAAACATCACTCAGCAAAACCTGAGATCCTAACTGCAGCAACAACACAACTGGTTAAAATGGAATTTGAAGTGGAGTGAATGGCAGTCACAGAGTGGGTGCTGGATTGGATATCCAAGGGTGGCCATCCTGCAGCATATCCCTGTTCTGTCTCTTGTGTGTTGGCTATTGCGGGTCCTTTTTGAAGAAGGTTTTCCAAAGGATGTTTTGTTTCTTGTTTTGACACAGTACAGTGCGGAAGGATAATGCTGGCATGTTCTCTTTTCCTACTCTCTGAATTCAGCCCAAGTAGCCTCAAGGGCCTGGCAGATTAAGAAGTTTTGCTGCAACCTGTTTATACCTAGCAGCAAGACCAGTTAGTAGATGTTGCTTGGAGGTGAAGGTCAGGACCTTCTCTACAGTGCTGTCCTGTGGAATAGGGCTGGATTGTCCTCACTGCCCCCAGCCTTGGTGTGTCTGGACTAGAAGGGCTACCTGGGTTGGGTCCCAATGTGGCTGTTGAGTTGGCCAGATACCTCTCCCTTCCCACTCCTCCCTCAGCATGTGGCTCGCTGTGATACAAATATCTCATCGTTGCCTGAGGAGAAAAGGAGTTTGCAGGCGGCTTCACCATATGTTGTCACTGCCCATGTTGTATTTGGTCTGCGGGTGAATGGATCTCTCTTCAGGCATGATAAGTTACATCTTTTGCTTATGGTAGCAACCTCTGAAAAGGAGAAAGCCTTACAGTTTACTACTTTGGAGGATCAGTGAGGTGAGCTTGAGGAGACTGGAAAGGGTAAATGGCTATTTGGAACCAAGCTGGTTATTCCTCATGTAGTCCAGAGAGTGTGTGATGGTGGTGGCAGTTTTCTGCTTGCTTAGAATTCTGACTTCATTATATAGATTAAGAAACTGAAATTAATGGAAAAGATAGGTTAGGCTTTTTCTTTTGTTCCTACCCTACCACCACCACTAAGCGTTGAATTCCCAGCTTAAGCACTTACACAAGTGACTAGTCTCTGAGAAATCAGCACCCACAAGATAGCAGGGGCTGCTACTGCTTAAAAATCAGGCAGCAAGAGACTTGTTCAAAGCATTACACAGCAGTGATGGCAGCAAGGAATGGAAAGCAAGAGCTTGTTTTTCCCTTTACTTTCTGCTGGCACTGCATAGCTCCGTATCTCTCAAGTAGGACGCCTCCCTTGTTCAGCACAGCTTGGCACTGGTGTCTGAGAGGTGACACAGGTGTGCTTTGCACCCTGCAGTCTCCCCGTGGGGCCCATGGGGCAGTGCCTGTGAGTGAGAAGGAAGGAGGGAGGTGGTAGCGCGGGTTTGGAAACAGCAGAAACAGGGCGGTCATATGATGGTGCAGATTAACTATTAATGCTGGCGTTTTGTGCTCCAGTTTTGCCACCACAGACTGAAAGCGAGCAGCTTGTCTCAGAGCATGTCTGAGACTTAAACACAGCAGCCATTACTGTTCAATGGGCAGAAGCTGGCTGCGCTTTTAAGGCCAAGCCTGTGACTAGAGTAAACACTCTAGGAAATACTGTTTTTGAGACAAGTTTTGGCGTGGTAGAATAGCCAGTCTGGCTGTCAACAACACAGCTGTCCTTGGCGTGGGCTGGGGTTTAGCTCTGATTTTCTGCCTTAGCTCTGAATAGCCTCTCCATTGTTGGCTTACATGAGAACCGCACTGCTGGGCTCTGCTCGCACTTTCTTTCAGCCTGTTGATGTCAATGGGAGTTTTGGGCATTGGTCCACAGCTCATCTCACAGGAGGAGGCACTCAATAGAGGCATCTATTTCTCATGTAGATGGAGACTGAGTTAAACTGGAGCAGATTCACTTCTAAAACTCCCTGCCCTTCTCCAGAGCTGTGTTCCCAGATACACACTTCTTGTTGAGCTGCAACTGGTTTTGAGGAAATGACCAAGAAGTCAGAGACGAACCGTCCCTCTCCAAGCCAGAAACATATAATTACATTTTTTCTAAATTCAAGGTTTCAAAAGCATAGGTGTTCTGGGGGCCACATGTAAATTTAAAAAAGCACAAATTAAGATACTTAAGAGAAACCCTATTAAGTTTGCAGGTTTTCCTCATTGAAAACAATCTTTTCAATCTCCTGTTGGACTTCGTTAGCTCATGCAAAGCACATAGGAATGAATTTGCAAAACTGAGGATCCTCTAGAGTGTTTGGAACTTAATGTTAATGAGAAGTCTGTGGTCATGTCTATACTAGGGCAAACTATATTTTTAATTCTAAAAATGTGCTTGTGTTTTAAAATTCTGGTATATCCTTGCAAGCTATAATTTCACCTTCATGCATTTGATTATGGAAAAAATAGGTTGAGCAGTTACACAAAAGATGAAACCCTGAATCGCTTTGCAAGTTACTTTGCAATCTTATTGTAAACATGCTCTTTTTTGACAGCATAGATAAGTCTTTTGCCTGCCTGTGGAGACTTTAGGAACTCCCTATCCTGCATATCGCTTCAGCGGCTCATCAGACACTCCTATAGGCTCTGGCGTGATGGTATGTGGGCATAATAAGATTAAGAAACAAGAAACAGTTTAACAAATCATTTTCCAAATTGCAAAGCTAGTGGATCTGTGCATTTCCTAGTATAGGTAGAAATATCCTTAAAATGGAGCCAGTCAGATATCTGGTTTTCTTACTGCTGTAAACATGTTACTTGTTACGTTGCAGGTGATGTGGTTTGCAGCTGGGGAAACTGTCATAGGTCAGGGAATGCCCTGGGTTTGTTCAGGAAAGTCTGTTACCTCTATTGTTTTCTGCACGTGCAGGAAAGACAGACAAGCCACACAAGAACATGGTGTACCTGGCTGGATGCTAAGACTGTATATTGAGCATACCTTAATGTAAGTCTTGAAACCTAAACTGTGGTGCTTTGTTCAGAGCTCTGATTGAAATAGCACAGTGAGTTCATGATACGTGTATTTTCATTGTAGTTCTGAATTTGATGTGCTATCAAATGAAGCTCTTAAATTGTTTTCAACTTAATATAGTTTCTTGTCATCCTCTGAATAACATGGCCAGCTCTGTTAGTTTCTAAGTGTTGTTAGAGGAATGAATGTAATTATAAGCAGTGGAAGTGGTGCTCTTGGAAAATGTTTTTTGAGCAGAGAGACTTCTAGTATGACATCTTTTTAGTATTCTTGTATCTTCTTTCATTGTATGCCTAATGTTCTTTTCAAGTCTGACTGCTACAAGAAGTGTGAAAGGCATTTTTGGTGTGCTAATTCTTCCTGTCTGCATTTTGCAGACTCTTTTACTATGGACAGTTATGCTCAACAGCCTATGGAAAGACCCTAGAGATGAGTGAAATGTAAACCACAAGAAGCTGAAAGAAAATCAGATTGCTATCTCATGATGTGGCTGCTAGTAGGGTTAGAAGTGGAAAGCAGCAGTTACTACTGCTGCAACTGTGAGACTTGCCTATGTTGCTTGGTCCACTGTATAAAACTCTGTACTGAGTTGAGACACTGGTTCATTTGCTTTCCAGATGCAACCATGCAAATCACTCAAACACCCTCAAAACTATTCATATAAATGTGGTACATGTTTTTGCTTTTATTATCAACCTTTCTCTGCACAGAGGATCTTAATGAACTTGGCCTTGAGACATTCAGGTCTGCCTTTGTACTCTGCTCGTTCTTCTTTTAATGAGATGATCTGAACTTTTGCCCTTCTCCAGTGTGGTGGGTGAACGAGCCCTCTTGATCCTAGGACATGACCATTTTGTAAGCATGAGATGGGCCAAAATCCTGAACTGGAAAAAGGAAACACCGAAATAATTTGTGTGTTAAAATTGATGCGTGTGTTATGAGCACTGGCATGTGTTACACAGGCTCTGATATGGATCTTACAGGCTATTGAGTTGAAGGTTTATCTCCAGCTATTTGGAAAGTGGATCTTGATGCAGACAATGGAGTGGCATACATGAGGTCAGCAGTTCTCCAACTAGTTCTTCATGCACAGCTTCTGGCACAGCTCTAAGGGTTGCCATGCTCTGCTAACGCCTGTTCGGAAGTGTAGTGGCCTGCTTCTGGCTCTGAGCTGGCATATCACTGCTCTTGCATAGGGAGGTTCAAAAAGTTGACAGGAGTAATGTGTATCCTGTGCTGGCACCCATGGACAAGTGGAGATGCTGAAGCTCAGTGCATTGAAGTGTCCAGAGAAAAGCACTGTTTGCTGAATTGGTTGTATTGCTTCTCATGTCGGGGAGGCTTCCCTGGACCAGCTTCTGCACCATCTTGAGCCATGTGCAGCTATGAGGATGTGAACAAAGGGGATGCAACAGGGTATCAGAATCCACAAGTGCTGATCACCAGCACTGAAGGGAACCATGTATCTACTTAAGAGGAAGGACAAAGCACCAGGTGGGGGATACTGGCTCCTTGGAAATCCTTGCAAGCTGTTCACGTGGGTACAGGCCTGGGCTGGCCCTTTCAAAGTTGGTAGGTCAAACTCCATCACAAGCTCTGAGCTTCAACCTGCAACCACCACCCCAGGCCCTATGTGCTGTGTAGTGTTGTGCTACAGGGCAGATGTAGCCAGGCAGTGCTGCATGTGGGCATGGGAGAACGTTCTCCGAGCACAGAGGTTAGTTACATGCTGCATAAATAGATTAGCTCCCTGGAGTAAGAGGCCTTTACCCTATTAGCTAGCCAGCCAATTCAGCATGTTTCCTTGTCACTAACGTGTATGTGAGGTTCAGCAGGGTAGGGAAGCAGGGGGACAAGTAGGTGATAGGGTGGGGAATGTGGGAACAGGTGGGTTACATCATCACTTCTCTCTGTGGTTATTAATGTTCTGCTATTCCCACCTCACAGATGTCTATTTGAAGACAAAAAATGGTCTCTCTGGTTTGTTAATCATCTTCTGGCCTGTAATTTCTAATATAGTACTTGTTGATGTAAAATTATCTTCATGTGCTCATGCAAACAAATGGGATCTCACAAATAGGCACAGTCATGTGAAAGGAGAAGGTGCTGAAATATGCTGCAGGGCTGTGCAGACATGACGTGTGTGTGTCTTGGGAGGAGAAGGAGCAGGACTCTGTGCTCTGCGTTCAGACTCTGTGGAGCCCGAGCAAGCCCCATGCCTCGGGATGCTTGCTTGTTTGCTTGAGACAGGCTTGTTTTGGCTTCCCAGAGCTGTTTATGCAGTCAGTCTGCATTTGGCTTTCTCAAAGTTTCTCCGCTGTCCACAAATTCAAGTTCTCATCTGAAGACATGACCTTGTGTGTTTTCTGCTTAAAGTTGCCTTAGTGAGTGCTCCCAGCAGTACCGGCTGAACCCAAGGCAAAGGTTCCCACAGGGTAACATCCTTTGCGCTCAACTGGAGAGAGGGTGTGAGGCAATTAAGAGTCACCTTTTGAGGTTTCCATTATGAAGAGCAGGCCACACCTGCCTTTCTGGCCACTGAAAAATCCTTTCCTGATTTAGTGTAAGGAGTATACCCCATGCTGCCCTTTTTTTTGAGAAGCTCTGCTAAGGCCAACCGTCTGGCTAAATCTGTGGAAAAGGTGCATATTTCGGGTTCTCCCTAGACAAACCCATTAATCTCCATTGGACATTTTCTGTGGTGGATTAGAGATAGATACAGTGTGGGTTTTATACCTCCTGAAAGTCCCTTGTGCTAACTATACCCTCTAGGGCAGGTTTTTGGGCTGACAAGCAGGTATTCAGGGCCAAGAATTTATACCTTTAACCTTAAATACTTGATATCACCATTAAAAACATTCAGGTTAGCTCTAAAAACATGAAGAAATTGACTTAAAAATCTAGGCTTGAAACAATTTTGAGCTTTTTTTTTCTTTTGTCTTCCATGCATACAGCTATCCTTTCCTCTGCCAGGGTGAACCTGTGCAAGCGTGCACTCTCTTCTGGAAGTTTGGTGTCCCGGATGCCTAGGCTGTTCGCTGTCTGGCTGGTACACACGAGGCCCTGTGGCTTCCACAGAGCCTTCAGAGTGTCTTGTTTTTTCAGTTGGCTGAGAACGGTGTAAAGGTAACCTGGCAAACACTCTGGTAGCGTCTGTGTCCTTTGGGTTTGGAGCAACCATCTGTGGATTCTCTTCCTCTTTGTGTCCCTGTAATGTTACAGCTGACAAGAGTCTGTACCTTTCACTGATCTTTTTTTTTTCCTTTCCCAGTGTATACAGCTGTGTGACTTTCAGAGCCCTCTCTGTGTCTCCCTGCTTAGAGGAAACTCTGTTTACTCTATTGCCTGACTTGTGCTAATGTCTTAACCCCTTCTTGGTGTGCTCGGGGACAGCATTTAAACAGCAAATGGTGGAAGTGTTTGGGGCTGCTTTTTTCAAGCCCCCCAGCACTGTCATCTCTCACGTGCTGCAGCAGCAGAGCTGGGGGGAATGGGATAAAGCTGCAGGAGGCAGTGTGCCTTCTGCCTATGGCAAAAGTCCGTGAGGAGGGAGGGCTTTGCAGTCACGTCCAAGTGCCAAGCCAAGGCTTCAGTTAACAGTTGCAAGCTGGGCCTGCAGAAGTGAGACAAACTATAGAGACATCAGATGATATGTTAGACTAGACTGGATGTTCCCTGTGGACAGCTTTGGAGCCAAGGCCAGGAATGAAGGGAGGAAACAGTCACGTTGGCAACCCTGGATTAAAAGCCTTGTAAGCTTTTTCTCAGGAGCTGCTACAGTGCCTGCCAGCTGTGAAACCAGACCCCGCTGGCCCTTCGCACCTCTCCTCCCTTCCCAGGCTCTAGTGAGCAGGAGGGGCAAGCCCAGCATTTGAACTTTGGTAACTTTGGCATGTGCAGATGAGTGATAGGAAATTAATGAATCCTGCCCCTTCTTTATATTTTTGTTACTCCGCAGGTGCTGGAGTTTTCGGTCAGGTCTGTTTCCTGCACAAATGGAGCTTTGCATTTTTTCCAGCCCTCAAAGAAAACTCAGCGAGGGATTTGGGGTTGGCGAGGAGTGAATAGATGAACCATCTGATGTACCCTGCAGATCAGCAGACTCAGACTCTGCCAGACCAGCAGGGGAAGTGGCTGTTGAGCCAGAGATGCTCCATACAGAGTGTTCACTTCCTCTGTCCCCAAATTCCAGTCAAAAGGCTAGCAGTAAAAGTGCCAGGGCAAATCTGTCCTGTTTTATCTGTGCCTAGAAGGATGGGGCTTCTGTATGGATCCAGAGCATATCTGGAGACCGTATGCCACAAAGATGACAGAGGAGCAGTAGAAAACCAGTCACCTACAGACAGGCAGAGAGTCTGCTTAGAGTACAACTGTGTAAGTAGGTGGGCTGCATCTGCATTAGCTGTGGCTCTAGTGTGATATTCGGGGAGAACTTCAAAAAGCAGCCTGTAATTTGAGTAATTTTGTCTGCTCTCTGGGCCTTGGGAGCGGTGGGAATTCGGATGCTCTGCCAGGTGGCAGACCTTGCTGGCCAGGCTTTGGCTTGCACTTTTCTGTAGCAGGCATCAACCAGGTACAGCAGCCTGGTGCCACTGTGGTGATCACCTGCCCATCCTTCTGGACTGAGACACGACTGGCTTGTGCTTGTTTAGAGAGCAATCACTTGTGGGATTGACTTGCTGTTCTGCTGGTTAGGACTCACTTGTGGTTCAGGGCCATTTTGTATTTGCTGTAGGCTCTCACGCATTTCTCTTCAGCAGTGACAGCTGAGCCCCTCCCGAGGGTGCACAAAATGAGGTGACTAAGGACATCATGTTGGAGGGGATTTTGGTGACCACAGAAGTTATTTTGTTGTGGTTTTCATGGTCCACCGTTTGAGTGTGTGATCCCGGGCAAGTCCCTGAAGTACGCTTTTTTGTAAGGCCTTGTCTGTTTTTTTTTAATTTGAATTTATTCTCAGTGAACACATAGTAATCAGCATTTCCTCTGCTGCCCTGTCCAGAGGTGCTAAGTGGTCAGTGTTTGCATTAAATGGAGCCTGTGGATTCATGGCCCTTGCTGGCAGAGGTGTTGCCTGGAAAACTGGGGCTCCCCTGCCTCATAGATACAGGGGCTCTTTATGACAGTGTTGGGAGACCAAATGTTTTGATGTTTTGCAGGGGTTTCAGACAGATTGAGGATAAACGTGGCAAAAAAAGTGTTAATGACTAATTCAACTGAATATGAAAGAGAAATAACTTTCTAAAGAGTTCAGAGGCTTTTCAGGATATTCCACAGTATCACCACAGCTTACAGTCTTCAGATGCTGGGATTTGTTTTTGTAGGAGGGGACTGTTGGCCAAACCACTTGAATTAGCCTGTATTTTAAAGTGCTGTGAGGCTGTTTAACTTCTGGTGGAGTAGTCTGCAGACTGTGACAGATGATAATTGTGATTTAAAGCTGTGGCTGAAATACAGCCCTCCTGGTGCTGTGCTGCTGCAGGGGCTGGACTGGGAGCTTGCGTCCGCATCTGGCACATGGACGTGCTGGGTGGTGCCCTTGCACCCCTGGGCCCAGACAGTGGGTGCTCCCCTGGCATGGGGCATCCCTGGCTGAGGGCTGCATGGAGCGATGCAAATGCAGAGTACCTTCAGGTGATTGCTGGGAAGGCCTAGCCCCCTTGTTTCTCTGCTGATGAAGTCATGTGTGCCTGAGAGCCTGAGCCTGGCTGGGGCGTAAGGTCAGCTGGAGTTGCTTCAGCTTTACAGCAGTAAGGAGGAGCCTGTGACCTACTCTTTTTCCTTACAGTTTTTGTACTGCAGCACTAAAGAGGTGATGCCCATGCCCTAGCAGCATTTCTCAGTGCCAAGGAATTTAAAAACCCAGTCCAAAATCAACCTACAAAATAGCTTTAAAAGGTTTTTTTGCTTGTTATCCTCCTAAACCGATCAGGAGGGCAGAACCAGCTTTGGCCCTTGCAGAGTACCTATCACCATGTTGACGAAAGGACAGGAGCCAGGGCCTAGCTCCCTTGTGCCCTGCTGCATGGGCACGGAGCGCTGCTTGCCTGGGTGGGAGATGTCTGCAAAAGCAGAAGGCACTGGGCTGTGGTGTTTTAGCCCAGAGGTTCCTGGACCTGTTGGGTCGGGGAGGCACCGAAAGCTTCAGCCTTGCTGCTGAGCTCTGGCTGGGGTCTTGCAGGGTTTCACGCCCAGCTTGTGAAAGCACTGCCTTTGGGGTAGCTGGTCCCCTTCCTTTAATTCAGCCTGTGCTGTAAAAAGGGTGCTGCTGAAACCCCCCGCTTCGTCGGTAGCGTGAGGCTGCTGCTGGTTCGCCTGCATGCATGTTTCCCCACTCTCTGGTGGCTAGCAGCTGTGGGCTTCTTGCCCCTGAAGTTCCCCGGGCTGTCTGCCCCATGCCATGAGGTGGGATGGAGGTGGGACTTGGTCAAGCAGAAGCCTGCAGCCGCAGTGTGCTGCACAATAGCCCCTTTGTGCAGCGCCCTGACCTCATCTGCCCACTGCGCTGCAGCTGCGCCCCTGCCCTGCGCCTTAACCCTCTGCACGCTCTCTCTCTGCCTGAGCAGTGGTGGGACAGGGGACAGGCTTTGTTCAGCGGCCGGCTGGTGGGGAAGGCTGCTCCTCCTGGCCTAAACCTGGCTCTGGGGGCTTGTAGGGAAGAAGCCCAGGCAGGCTTCTTGCTCTCAAATGCCTTCCCGGGAGAGAAGAGCCATGGGGCCATGCTCCCCTAGCCAGCTCAGCGCGTGCACCAGGAGTGGCATTGGGCTGGAGCTCACACATCGGTGTTGCCTCTGCACCGGTGTCTGCTTCACCTCCCTGTCACAAGAAGCATCTTGTTGAGGCCCCTTCAGCTCTCTGCTTATTGGGCCATGGAGCTACTTCATTGCCTTGCTGTCATTTTTTCTCTTTATGGACATCGCATCGCTGGGCATGGTTTCTCCCTTCACATCAGCCTTCTGCTATGACTTAAAGTGCAGTTTCTCTTCACATTGTAATGTTTCTTCTTTCACTTCTTTTTCCGAACAAACAAAGTGACATCATCAGTCTGTTTCTATATTTATTTTCTCTGATAGACATTCAAGCTTGGTCTGCCTTGTTGTTCCTGGAAGACTCTGGACAACTGGGAAACTGGCTGGTAGGGTTAACAGCATGGAAGTAAAACAAGAGTTATGGAGCTGAGGAGACTTCTTCTTAAAACTTGGTCTGCTTAAAACTTTGTGTCTTGTCAAGAGCTTTAAGATGTCAACAAGTGACAGACATGTCCATTCCTTCAGTCACAGTGCACCAGCCCTTCTGTGGAGGGTCCTCAGCAAAACTAACGAAAAGCAGACTTCTGGCCTGCTTGATTCTCTTCTAAAAGTCTGGTCTTTCAGTCAAGTTACAGCACAGTTACTGAATACAGACTTTTTCAAATTTTGAAATCTTTTTAATTAAACAAGTGAAAATCCCTGCAAAATTCTGAAGTCATAACAAGATGATTGTATATCAGTATGTAGCTTTTGATGAATTGTGCCGATTTATTGTAAATTAAATGATGAGTTAAGTTGAACTGAGAGTTCCTGTGCTGTCTTGCATGAAATAGACTAAACTGGTTTGAAAAAAATGGTAATAGTTAAACTGCATCCAACTCTAGACAGGCCCTTAGGTTTAAAACTGCAACCAGATAATAAAATTAAATAAATAATAATAATAATTAAAAAAACCCCACCAGTAGACAAAAGAGCTGTTGCTTTGTCCTATGGAGGTAGTGAAAATGAAACCATTCTAAAAATAGAAATGTGCACATAAAAAGCAGATGTACAGTGCTTATTAATATACAGGCTGATATTTTTGCATTGTACACTGATTTAAGAGATTGGTCAAACTCTTAAATATTTGAAAATTAAGCTGTGATGCCTGCCGTTAAACTGTTCATTGCCAGAGTTTTAAATATTTATTTTTGAACAACAGTAGTGTGACATAAATTCATCCTTCTTGAGGATTTCGCTATTCCTAGAATGACCTTGCATTAAGAATACATATATTTTGTTTGTTAATATATGTTACAATCATCTGGATGATGCAGTTTGTATACAATAGTTTGGATACAGTAGCTTGTGTGCATAAGCAAATACATGTGTGGACCACTTACCGTCTGGGTTAGTTCAGAACTGCTCAAGTCTGTGTTAGAGGACGTGGAGCACTACTGCTTAATCAGAGATGTCTCCTGAAGCAAGGCTGGACTAGAGAGCTGTGCTCCAAGAGAAGCAGGAGTGGTGGTTCATCTCTGCTCTTAATGTGGTATTTTGATGTGGCAGTGATGTGCAGTAGAGCCACGCATGCCAGTTCAAGGGTTCATTACCGCATGTCATTCAGTAAATATATAACCCTCTAAGTGATCATTTCCAGTCCCTGCAACTTTCTTTTGAATCCAGGTCCAGGACGGAGAGAGTCACTGGATTATGAGCAGAGAGTATTTGTATAATAGGAGGTGAGATTGGTGGGAGGGTTCTTAGGCCGAACTGGTTCTGCTGTTTTCTGGGAGTTTAACCCTAAAATGTTCCAATTCAGCCTTATTTTTAGAGTGAGGCATAACTCTTGTGCCCTCAAAAAGACTTTCCGCATTTCCTTAGTCATGTAATTTCCTCCTTTTAAGTAGAAGCCACAGCAGATCATAAAATAAACTTTCCTTCATGCAAATAATAGTGCTCCCAAGCTGTAGGTTTCAGCTCTGATGCCAGCAGTTCTGTCGGAGACCAACAGGAGGGACTTTTTAATTGAAATAGGGAGGCTGAGCACAGACGCTGCCTCCTTCTTCCATTTCCTTTTCTGCAGGTAGAAGAAAGTCTCAAAAACCAAACCCTACGCTTTATTCTCAGCTCTGGTGCTAACATTCTCCATGACCTTTGGCAAATCTCTGCTCTTCTCCTTGTCATAGCTCCCAAAAAATAACTCGAGGAAATAAAACTGCGCTTCCAGATTGGCCTAGGAATAATCCCGGAGTTACTGAACTGAATGTGTAACCCTTCTTATAGGCCATTCCCCCTGGCTTTAGGCTACTGCAAGTCATGTAGCCAAATAAATGTTATTTCAGCTCTGCCTTGTATCTATGTAAATAGGAGTTAATGAGTTGCTGCATCTTGTGGCTGGCTTGTGACGTGGAGGTCTCCAGAGGGAGGATGAGGAGAGGCTGCCGTGGAAAGTCCCTGGCTGTTGCTAGGCAGCACTGTGTTTTAGCTTCCCCGTCCGAAAGTCTGTGCTCAGGTTTGGCAAGGAAAGGGAAAACTGAGGGATGGAAAACCATACAAAGACGCTTGACTTACTTTTTGTAAAGCATGGCTTTACTGTGCTGGATGCAGGGAGCGTGTGGCTGCGAGTGAGGTGGAAGCAATTTGATTAAACAGAATAACATTTGATAACTGGCCTTCTATTTATTGATTCTGAGCTGCAGGATCATGTGGCTGGCTTGCTCTCTTCC
>VYZW01000839.1:294872-368464 GCA_013401315.1 Balaeniceps rex | reverse complement strand
ATGATCTTGGACCCTTGCAGTGAAGCTGGAAGAGTGCAGCACAAGTGGTCTTGCTCCACTTCCAGTCTAAGTGGAAGTAGTTCCAGAGAGCTTCCTCTGCTGAGGTTTATGCTCCAGTTTTACAGCCTGCAGATGAGGCGATGTCATGTTTTCATTTTACTAAGTCCATCAAGAGGCACACCAGAGATCACTATTAACTAACAAAAATTGCTATGTAGGGCATCCTGCGCTTGCTGCACAATGCAACCTCTTTGAACTGTAGCAATAGTGCAAATAGTGGTAAGTTCCTTGTGATTAAAGCCCATCACAACAGCATTGCTAAAAGAGCCACCTCTGTTTTCTGCCAGAAGTGTAGGACTTGGGATACAGCTGAGCACTTGAATTCCTCTTGGTAGAGTCTGGCTGGTTGTCCATCCACCCACAGGCTAGTTCAAACTTTTCAGTCAGTCTTTGTCGTCGTCTTCTAATTGCTGTGTCTGTTGTTCCTCCCTATGCGTTTTAATAGAAGGCTAGGACCAAATTTAAGGTCTTGCTGCCTCTGTTAATTTGTAGTTTGGAAATAATGTCTTTTGTTACACCCCGATGGAGTCTTCAGGGGATCTGTGGGTGGGACCTTGCTAGGCATTGGACCCCACTGGACTGTACTGTCAGGTGGTGTACTTGCTCCCTGGCCGACAGAGTTGTGTTTAAAGATACTTTTCCCTTTTCAGCAGAGGATCCTGTGGTGCTGCTGAGGCACTGTGGAATTTGGTGTAACAGCCTTGCTCCATCCTTGGGGGTTCAGCCAGGTACCACTGTGAAGCTCAGCTTTACAGTAGCCTAGAGAAGCTGAGAGTCTCACCCAAAGTCATGCAGCTTGTAGTCAAATGGGATGCGGCAGGGTATGTCCCGCTGTAACAGCGCTCTTCCCCTAAAGGATGGGACTTGAAATCCAGAGTCCTAATTCTCACTTCCATTGCTCGACCCTACTTTGTCTTGCACATTTTGTCCCACCAGTGGGCTTTTGTGGCTTGAGGTGTCTAGTTTACCCTTCCTCATCCTCACCAGCTGACATTTCACATCAGTCTAGAAGAAAAGCTTACGGAGAGAGCAAAACTTTGCAAGACCTCCCAACTCCTCACTTTGCCCTTCCCTGCACCCCTGGGGTTTCTCAGCCCCACCAAGTTCTCCCTCCTCCTCAGTCTTTTTCACTGTGTGGTTGCGGGGGGCCTTAAGAAAGGCACTAACCTCACAGTAAATACCAGGCTTACAATAACTGCCTTGCAGCCTGGCTGGGAGCGGAGCCCCACGTAGTTTTATAGGAATTCCCAGAGAATTACTTGCTTAGTTGGACAGCACAGGCTTGGGTTAGTTCAGTTCAGCAGTTCCCTTTGTCTCCTTCTACCTGGTTTGTGCAAAGGCCTGTTAGGTCCTTTTAGGTTAGAAACCTTGGTGCTGTGTTGACATGGCAGCCTGTGCTGCCAGGTCAGACCTGAGGGCAGAGACATCAGGCACTGCTACTGTTGAGTCCTTTGAATAACAAAGGCAGCATTAGGATTCACCTGCAAAAGGATTAAGAGAAAAAGCTCAAAATCCTTGCAGCACCTCCCTTCTCCCCCATGCATGCTTGGACAGCACTTTCCTCAGGCCCTGAACTACCCATGTACAAGTTTCAAGACTTGCTGTGATGCCCGTCTCTTTTCCAGGCATGTAAGTGGGCTGTGAGTGTGCTGAGGCTGGATCTTAGATCCAAGAGGCTGGTGTGCATAGAAGTGGTAGGTGGGTCTCCAATGCCCTCTCAAAGTTCTTGACAGCTGTGTGGATTGGCACTGCAAAGACTTGCTCATGGCGTGTAGAATGACAGAAGGTGGTGGTGAAGTGGGACTCCTCCCCTCACCCCCCAGCAGTACTTTCTACATACTTTCACCTGAGCACTGTCTTCAGTTTTGTTGTGGTTTTTTTTTTTTCCCCCTGAGGTTTTTGGGGGTTGTTTGTGTAATTTTTTTTTTAAACTTTCTGAGTTTCCAAGGCTCCCTTTACTGTGTTGCTTTTATCTTGTCATCTTCTGGAAAAATCAGGAAGACTACAAACAAAATGAGAGAGGAAGTAGAAAGGTCTCACTATTTACCATCCATATTGGTAAGATGGTGGATGGCTTTCCACAGGTCTTCTGTATTAAGAACTTAATCTGAAAAACACTTAAGTTGCTTTGTTAAAGCAGGGGGTGAGGCGAGGGAGAGTGAGTGTTTTCCCACACTTCACACAGCTTTCCAACTGGAAAAAGGTAGAAAACAGAAGCTAGGAAAATCTATTATTTCTTTCAAAAGCTGATGGAGAAGTTTCTTCCTGACGTGCCTCCACCACCAAGTTTTTCTCTGTGAAAAATGTAGTTGAAGTTTGTTTCCCCCCTCTGCCCCAAAAAACTGTTCTCTCTTGAAGCCTTGATTTTCCACTTTGAGTGAGTTTTTTTGGAAAATTTTTGAGGGGAAAGAATGATTTTTATTCGCTTGCTAACTTTCAAAGTGCTGTCTCAGAACTGGGATAGAGCTGCAACTCACCTGTTTATTTCTGTAGTCACACAGAGTAATTGCTGTTTTAAGTATATCCTGTTTGCCGAGTTGTGCAGTTCATATGTTATGACAACTTTAATGGCTCTTACAGTATATGGCAAAGGGATTTAGGACTGTTGCAGGTGCTTTTTACTGTGTTTTTTAATTCTAAATAAATAAACATAATGAAAGTAATGGTTAAATAATGGGAACATCCACACTTACGTTAATAGACTATTTTTTTCTTCATAAAAGGAAGATAAGTTCACCTGCTTCAGGATGGAGTCTAACCATTAATTGACAGAAGCCAGGAAGAAACTTCCTTTTAGGCAGCTGTTCCATCTCTTTCTCTGTGGAGTTTCTTGTACTTTCTTTCGAAACCCAGGGTATCAGCCACTGCCAAAGGACTCTGTGCAGGTTGAGTGAGACAGTCGCAGATTAGGTTGGTTACTTGATGACCACCTCTGGTAATTCTTAGTCTTTCATATCTCACTTAACCATCTATCCATCTTGTTTGCTAATTAAATGTTGATGAAAAGAGACTCCCTACAATCTCCCTCTCTCTGTTCCCTCGTGCTACTGCTACTAATCCCTGGATTCTACTTCTCTTTCAGAAGATGCTGCTCAAGAAGAATTGTGGAGCGAAGACTAGAGTTATTAAAATTCGTGTAAGTTGCCCTTTTCTGGTGCAGTTCCTTCATCTTTCCACATATATCTAAATGTGGTGATTCTCCTTGAACATCTACACCCAGAAGATTATTTCTGGAGGTTTTCTGTGGCTTGATCAGCTGCATAACAAAAGTTGCTAGTCTGGAGTATAGACTGTAGCTGCAATTTAGGTTAGGTGCTGACGAGGCTAATAATACATTGGCTTTTGCATTTTGGAAACTACGGGTTCAAAGCTTCCTTGGAGTGAAAGTCTACATCCCCTGCTATGACCTCATACAGTTATGCATAGATGTCCTGTAGGGTGTCATTTGGATCCTTCTTGAACAAGGGAAGTGCTGATCTGAGGTAACAAGTGGTGTTCGGCAGGGGTGAGAAGTACTGGTAGGTGGCTGCGGAAAAGGGACTATACCTGCATGGTGCACTGATGTCTGCAGAACTGTATGGGATGTGGGACTGGATGATGGCAGATTGCTTCTGCCATCGGCAGATGGCAGATCAGATGGCTCTGATGGCAGAGCTAGATTGCTTGCATGGCTTTGCAGCTGGGATGACACTGCAGTGTCTGAGCATCTCCCATTCTTGAGCGCACACACGCCTAGCAGGGCTGGGTTTGCTCAACTCTCCTGCTTGTAGTTTGTGCTGCCCGCACCTCTGAGTCCGTCTCTAGTATCCCATCCCCTGACTCTTCAGCCAGCCTGTCTCCTTTGTGGGAACCTTGGCTTTCTTTTGGTCAGTGCTTTATGGTGCTGTTGAGAGATGTGTGTGTGACCTTGCACACTGCAGCCAAAACAAGTGCCTCAGTCCACTGAACTCCATATGATCCTCCACATGTTTGCGATACACAGGCAAAACCAGGTCAGGGTAAAGAAAACAGATATCCTTTGTGATAAAACTACTATGTTCACTGCAGTAATTATAGCCAGCAATGATGCCTTCTAAGAGGGATGAATGGCAGACCAGGATCCTTCAGGGTTTACACCTTACCCAGCAGGAAATGGGACTGAAGCTTTTGTGTACTGTTCAGGGGTGTGCCATTGGGTGTCCCTGCCCATCAGTGCTTTATCTGAGAGGAGGGGGAGCAGGTAGGGCTGGCTAGAGCCTTGTGCAGAGCTGGATGGTATTTCTCCAGCTCCTCATGTGCCTTCTGCCAGGGCACTTCAGTCCTGTCTTCCAGCAGCCCCACAATGACCTGATACTTCTGATTGCAAAATTAATCCTGATCTGTTATGTATTCTCTTGTGGTCCCGCCTCGATTGTTTTCAGTGTAGCTGTCTCCTCCTGTGCCCTGTGAACTCTCCCCAGACTGTGCCTGTCTTTCAGACCTACCAACAGTCTAATCCTGACGTGATGTTTTAGTGCAGCTTGTTTGTCACCTTCCTTTATCCCTGCCCCATGTGCTTTCGCCGTTTTTTATGGGTGTCCCTGGACTACAGCTATTTCCAGTGCTGCTTGGTGGCAGTCCCCTAATCCCTGGGGATTCAGCAACACCTCGGTGGGGTGGTTCCCCCGACACCTTGAGCTCATTATTGCAGCTTACTCTTGTGCCCCTGGAGAATGAGAGGCAGAATTATCCCTTCACTCCCTACTGAGCCCATGTCAGCTCGCGCTAAAATAAACAGCAGAAACTGAAAGCACACCCTTCTGACAGATGGCACAGAATCCACACTTCTCTGACTAGCCTTGCCAAGCTGGGACAGTGCATCTACCTGAGGCGCTCGTGTGGTTTCCATGACAATACCATATGATATTTCACAGTCTTTTGTTGGTCTGTCGTGGTGGCAGAGCTGTAAGGTAAAGGAGCATTTTTGCTTCCATTTTTCAAATGATTGTAAGTGCCCACTTTTGTGTACCCAGCTTAGAAAGGAGGCAGCAGGTCCCTGGCAGAATACCTTGCCGAGATGCCTCAGCTCTGGAAGCAGCTGAGAAAGGTTGATACCTCTGAAGGATGATGCTGCATTCTCATCATATAAAAGGAAACTTCAATCCAGCCAGTAGCACATGCTTGGCACAGGGTTCCTTCTTAGCGTTGCCCAGCAGCAGGACAAGAGGTAACAGGCACAAGTTAAAACGCAGTAAATTCAGGTTGCCCAGAGAAACTGTGGAGTCTCTGTCCATGAAGGTATTCAAAGCATGCCAGGACACGGTCTTGGGCAATATGCTTTTGCTGACCCTGCTCTGAGGGGGGGGGTTGAACTAGACTATCTCTAGAGGTGCCTGCTCAACCTCAACCATTCTGTGATTTCTGGCTCTTGCCCAGCACTCAGTAATGGAGTCAGAGCACACCAGGGACCTTAGTTCACATGGAAGGGCTATTCTGAGGCCCTGCTGAATGTGACCTTTTGCAAAGGATGACAGCAGGAGGCAAGGTGAGAGGCTTGGTTCTCTGTTGCTGAGGGTCTGGTGACACAGGTTCAGTGTTGGGACTTTGCCATTGTGGTGAGGGTGGAAGAAATGAAGACAGATCTCATAGCAAATGGGTTGATGAGCTGTTACAGGAGGAACCAGGCAACTGTCTGCGTGTCTGAACAGAAAACATCACCATGTGAACCAGTTTGCTTGTGTTGCTGTAGTCCTGAGAAGCCCTGATGCACAAGTGCTCCTGCTTTAGCATAGGTAGAGAGCATGCAGTCTCTTTCTGAATGGAGGTGGGCAGTGACGTCCAGACAGTGTACAACTGGATGGAGATGCAGTGCGTGAACTCATCTGAGGAGCAGGCAGGCTACCTAATGTTTTATGCCAGGGGTTTGAAGCAAGGATACCTGCTTTTTCCCCCCACTTGTCCTGCTGCTGAATAGCTTGAAGGAGGAAGGATTGTCCTTACTCCCTCCTGTGCGAGGACGATGATGACAGTGACCTGCTAGTAACATCAATGAAGCATTTTCATCCTGTTCTTGCTGAGGTTAATGTCTCATGTCGTGAGGTCATACGTGCTTTTAAAATACCCTCCTCCTGGCTGATAATTTTGGTTGCCTTGACATCTCAGGGCTTTGCTGGCATGTCAGGATGCAAGGTGATGCTCTCTTATGCATCGTCCTAGCTGTGCTCTTCCTCCCTCTTCTGCTAGAAAAGTGTCTTTGCCCTCTGGCACTGAAACACAGTTTCAGCCCTTGGAAATGTTCATGGTCCTTGGGAGTCTTTCTCAAGTAGGTGACCTAGGCAGGATTTTCCACGTGCTGTTTTAACACTAAGGTGCCACCTTGTCGTTGTTCTCTGTACTTCAGCTTGCTGTGGGCCAGCTCAAACCGTGTTAGGCTGAAGCCCTTCCACTTGCTCAGCAGTGCTTCTTAAGTGGAATGATGGGACAGTGATGTGACAAGTCTAAGAACCTAGACAGAATAAGGCAGAGAGATTAATAAACTTCCCAAATGTGCAGCAGCTCAGTTGTGTTTGAAATGTTTTCAGGAATAGCAGCTGTGAGAGGTCAGGGCCTACGGTGAAGAGAAAATAACATTAAAAAAATCTCCCTTCTGTTTTCCCCCCTAGTAGAGGATAATGGGACAGGAGAATAAGCCCCTACGGGCAGGTGAGCAGGGATAAATTGGAGGTGACAGCATGTGTATGAAATATGGATTTGTGCATAATAGGTATATGTAGCGTAGGACGTGTCGGTGCAAGGTGAGGGGTAGGCATGGGCCTGCATGGGTGTTGCATAGTGAGTTGGGCAATGTGCATGTGCAGACCTGGTCACTGGTGCCCTAAAGTGTCAGCCAGTGTGATGTCTGTAAGTGGAAGCCAGGTGCTAGGTGTGGGTGAGAAGGGTGCACGCATGTGTGTGGGTATTTTAGCATCCAGAGCATGTTTGCGTGGTGCAGTCAGGTGTTGCGTGGAGACACTTCCTTAGTGCTGGAAGGAGGATGACTGTACATGCTCGCAGGGTGTAACTGCCTCTGCCCTTGACCAGGGTTGGTCAGCTGTAGACAGCTCTGAGTGCAGAGACCCATCTTCCAGAGCCTTTCTATAATACTACAAGTCTTCAGTTCTCCAGGCCCTCTTGGGATGAAGGTTACAAGTCTGTCATCTAGTCCTATTCTTGTTCTTCTTTCACAAACTCCTACCTACAGTCTCTGAATGGGATTGGTGGAGCTGGGCTTATCTCAGCAGCAGTAGGTGGGTAGAAGACACAACTGGCAAGCCTCCTGGGTATCCCGAGAGCTCTTGTTGGGGCAGGCAGAGAGGGAGTAAGGATTTCAAGGCCAATCTGATAACTTGGCTGATCAGAGAGGTATTTTCTGCTGTGTAAAAATAAAATAAGAATTTTAAATCGGAACATAAACTTCTTGTGCTCTTGCCTTGATCTTATCAATGTTGAGAACACCTTCTGCTTGGACAGGGGCCAGATCCCTGGAATGACTTCCCTGTCTCTTATCTCTTGCGTCTGCATCCTAAAAGGCCACTGCAGAAACATGCTGGGTTTTCTTCTCCTAAAACAAGGGACATTTTCAGCTTGGAGCTGAGCAGGAGATATGCTGGCCTGAGACTTCTTGGCAAATGCCTGAGCTATTCACAAATGCAAGGCATACTAGGTGACAGAGCGGTATTGGTGCAAACCTCCGGTTCTGGCTGCACAGCAAAAAGTAAAGATTTCTAAAAAATCAGAAGACTCTGTGTGTGTATACATATATATATGTATACGGACATATATGTTGCCTCTTCCATCACAGGCTCCCAAGGTGCTTTGCAAGCATTGCTAAATATAGCATCCCACAGGGAGATAAATACCATGATTGCAATTTCAGAGTGAGTTAAACTGAGAAACCAGCAGAGAATGTGACTTGCCCAAAGAGAGACAGTGTGAGAAGAACTGAAGTCTGGGCTCTGATCTTCAAACCACATTCCTTGAGCTGTGTACTTATTTGTACCGTACCACGCAGTCTAAAGAGCTCTGACATCTCAGGCAGCAGAGATCCCAAACTGCAGCTTGCTAACAGTTTGTCAAACCCTCCTGGTTGTCTTTGGTATGTGACTGAGTGCCTAAACCTGAACCTGCCCTTTAGAAGCAACAAGAGAGACTCATCTCCCTGGCCAGTCGCATCCTTGGATTACTTGCTGGGCAGAGTTTAAAATTGGAGATTTTAGCACTCCAGTTCCCTACGTGGGCTGTTGTCTCCTGTTGATGGGCACATCTCTGCTGAGCAAAACGGAGAAGGTCCTCTGCTAAGCGAGAGCATGAATATCCATTTGCTTATTGGGGAAACCAGCTCCCCCCATGCTCCTCCCAGCCCAGCCACTAAGCTGCCTCCTGAAGGTCTCTGTGCAGTGACAGCTGGCCCTGGAGAGCCCCAGCCCTTGGTCTGAATAATTCTTGACAAAAGACATTGTCCAGAGTTTCCTCAGTGTGGGGAAGGATCCAGTGTAGCCAAGGTGCAAATGCCTCTGTCTGTTAAAAACTATCCCAAACATCTGGCTCCAGACATTGTTTTATTTAGCATTGCTTTTATTGGATTTCATGGCAAAGGCTAACCAGCCTTCAGCCTGTCCATAGCAGCCAGAAGAGGGACCATCATGTGTCTCTCTTCTGCTTCCTTAAAGAAAAGAATTTTTATTGCTGCCTGCTTTTCATAAATTCCTGCCATGTATGCCCTTGCACCTGTTAAATCATTTAAGTGCTTGCAGAATAGACATTGTGGAATGACCAAGAGCTCCGTAATCCAGACAGCACCATGAACGTAGCGAGTGGCTGGTGAGTCAGGAGGCTGACATCCTATTTTCAGTGCTGTCCTTGCTTTGTGGTCTGATAGGGGTTGTGGGTCTGGTTTAAGAATGGGGTGGGGGAGGGGTAGAAAGGAGGTTAGAACTGAGATGCAGCCCAGAGACCGGCTGCTGCTGGGATAGCCCTGTGTGTCAGTGGTGGCTGTGGCTGGTGGCACCATGGTTCAAGGGGCTGGGAAGAGGCAAGGCATGTTTCAGAGAGGGGGACAGATTTGGTGACTTTTGGGTCATACGTGGGTGATGGAGCAGAGAGAGAGGGGTGTAGGGGATGGCAGAGGGTCACAGCGGCTCTGCCACTGTTTTCTGGCAGAGCTTCAAGTCCAAGATGGCAGGCCAGGCTCATCTTTTACCACTGCATCCAGGCCCACTGCAGTTGCTCCCTGCTCTCCTTTGTTTGCGTGGCTGTGGGAACCTGGCACCTGTTCCCTCTTCCAGTCCCCAGAGCTGTAATCCTCTTTTCCCACACACCTCTCCCATAATACACCCACTTCCTGCGCTTGGCTTCCGTGGCTGGGGCAGTTTGTCCAGAGGCAAGTGCACTGTGTCAGTATGCGTTTGCAGCCTGCTCATGCCAGGGTAATTAATACTCACTTTGCAGTTTTAATTTGGGTTCCCTTTAAGTTGAAAGCAGTGTGCTGCTCTGTGCCAGCTTGCCTGGCCAGAGGAAATCGGGCTGCCCTGGCCTCATGCAAACTCGAAGCTGCACATGCCAAAGTATGCACCACGTGCTGGCTCTGAGAAGCACGGTACCTGGGGTTTCCAGCCCGAAGGGAGGAGGACTGTGAGGGCAGCCAGCTGTGATCCCTCTGGAGGGAGGGAGGATGTTCCTGCCACACAGGGAGGCCTGGCAAGGGGAAGGTGGGGAGGAGGGAGAGGACAAGGTAGTGTCACTTGTGTACAGACCAAAACTGCTAAGGACTCTACTCGGATGTAGTTGAGAGATTTAGGGCCAGATCATGCCTTGCCTGCATCTGTGCTTGCTTGGAGGTCCTCTTGTGCCTGCTCCTCCTCCTGCTCAGGCACATGCAGACCCTGTGGTGCATGCAGGAACTGCTGCAGGTGTGTGCAGGGAAGCACAGGCCATTTTGTATCAGAAGGAGAGAAAGTGGGGACAAGACACAGCTCACTAGTAGGGGGATGGGTGTTCATTCACTTGTTCCTAAGAGATTTGTGCGGCCTTCAGAGCATGACCTTCGCTGGGACCCTGGAGCGGTGGGTTCCCCAAGTTGGCCAGGGAGCACTGGCAACCTGCCCTTCTGAATGACCCATCTGTCCCTTTTCATTGTGGAGCCTCCTTCCTTCAGATTGTCAGGCAGGCAAAATCAAAGCTTGCAGTCAGCTTTCTCAAAGACATGTGAGAGAGAGGAGAAGAGCAGCTTATTACACTGGTGCCAGCAAGGACCCATATCTGAAACTGGCTTATTTCTGCTTTTGGGCAAGTGACCAGCAAGCATCTGCTAGGCCCTTTGATGTACCTTCCAAAAAAGTTCAGTGTTGTCTGTCTGGTGGCACCTCTCTAAGTCTGGTAGTTGCCATCTGACAACTATGCACACACATTTGCAAATGTTTCATAGATTTTTTTTTTTTTAATTTTTTTTTTTTCCTTTCTAAGAGGAACAGTGATGTGTTTGTAAACTATTGAACTGGTCTTTGCAATGTGGCTGCATAGAAGGAAGGTGCTAGGCAGCCTGACGGTGGTGGAGGAAGACAGGCCTTTTAGGGAAGGGTAATGGAGAACACAGAAAAACAGTGCTAACTGCAAAGTTTTGTTCTTCCTTGTCAGAACAGTGTTCGAAGTTGATCTCGTGGAAGAGAAGGGAGAAGAGTAGTCTTACAATGAAGTTCTGCCATGATGTATCTTTTAGCTATCCCCTGAAATTAAACTGCATATGAACCTGGGGATGGAGGAGAGACTTTCAGGAGGGAAGGGGTTTGCCTTTGAGAAGTTATTCTTTGAGCTGCTCCAGGTCTGTGACTGGAATAAATTGTCAGAGGCCCTGTTGGAGTTAATGAAGCAGCAGTTAAATGTGAATGGCTGCTCCACTGGAAGAGCTGGTCCTGCTTGTCAGCGATTATTTCTTGAAAACTGCCTGAAGCGAGACTGTAATTGAAAGGAAATCACCTGTCATCAGAAGGTCGCAACACCTAGATGTTAATTGGTTCATCCTGGCTGCCTGACTGTGGTGTATGTATTATACACAGGAGAAACTGAGGCACAGATGATGGGAAGTGGCTTGGTCAGGACCATGTCCAGAATTACAGATGTACTAGCAGCAGGCCTGGGGGTCCCCTTCCCTTGCTTACAACTGATGGTTTCACACGTCAAAGTTGAAGTGTCACCAGTTTCGTTTCTTATCAGGTGGCAAGGGTGAGAGGAACAAGGACAAAGTGGAATTAAAAGCAGTGTACCTGTAGATGCTCCACTGTCAAGTCAGACAGCCTTTACTGTCTCTGTGCCCTGCCTGAATATTGGTACTACCTCTGGCTCTGTCCACTCCTGGGCAAGGCGGCTGTCTCATGAAGAGGCAGCATCGCAGGCAGGCATCCTTCTTTGCCAAGGCTCTTCTGGGGATTTATTCCTTTCCACACAGGGTGGTGGTGGGAATCGGATGCGCCTTTACAACTTGCAATTACATGGTGCCTTTCATCCCAAAGGACTTTTAACAAGTGAGTCTACAGACAGCAAAGGGATCGTTCACCCACCACTGAGAGGCATCCACCACTGGAAGGCAGCATCCTTTCAATGGAGCTCGGTAGTGTTTCCCAACCACTGGGGTAGGAAAGAAGGGACTCCTGTGCTGGATTGGCCCTGAGTAGGGGACGGCTTGGCAGAGTGCACAGGCTGACCCGATTTTGAATCCCGCCAGGATACTAGAGCTCTTATGAAAGAGGACCAAAGAGTATTAAGCAGGGCTTTAGTTTCATATCACCCCTAGCACACCACTCCCTTCTAAGACATTGTTGTGTTAGGTAACTTCATTTCCCCCCTCCTGTGGGGTTTGTCATTCCTACAGCTGAAAGCAGTGCTTGCCTTTGCTTTGTCTGAAGAGAACCACGCTTCTGTGGAATCATGAGTCCAAAGTTAAGTTATTTCACAATCTGCATTTGGGATATTTTCCCAGACTTAGTAAGGGTAAGGGACAGGTTTCTTGGAGGAATGTGGGTTTGTATTAATAGATTTATCCTTTACCTGTTTATCCTCTTCCTATGTACTTCTTCCTTGCTGAACTTGCAATTATGCTACAGATGGATTTATGGAGCAGTTGTCCATTTCTCTGTTTTCGGAGGGCTGCGAATATGATTGAAATTCTGCATTTCTTCTGTGGCGTTTGATCTCACTGGTCGTCTTTGAGGCACCTGTATCCGGTTGCTATCTGTACCATCTTTAGGTGTGCTTCTTTGTTAATGTGTTTCAGGTATGTTTCGAGCCTGGTTGCTTATATACCACCTGTATTTAATGGTGATAATGCAGCTGTTGACCACAGTACAGGTTTGCAAGAGTGTATAGGTAGGTGTGCATATATGAGGGAAGAAGTGTGTGTCTGGGTGCATGCTGACAAGTGTGTGTGACTGAGGCGGTCTGCATATAGTTGCTTGAAATATGTGTTAACACAAGCTAACTCTCTTAGGAGCTCATCTAAATCAAATGAGGCATGCGGTGAGGCAGCATGGGTGTCTGCAGGTACTGAAACTACCTTCTGCTCTGGGCAGTTGTACAAGCAAGTGATGAGCTGTGCTCCCTTGGACTGTGCCCTGGATGCTGGTGGAGTTCGGGCCCTGCTTGGCTTGAGTTACGATGTGAGCGGACAAGATTTGTACGAGTGGGGACAGCTCTCCTTGTGATTTCCAAGTCAGGAGGAGGCCTGTGTGTGCATGGAGGGGTGTGGACAAGTGACAAGGGAAGGACACGTGTACTGGGGAGAATCTGAGGTGTGTGAGAGCAGGTGAGCATGTGCAAGTGAGCGTGGGTGTGTGTGACAGGGTGTGCATCCGAGCGTGTGCGCCCTCCTGCCAGCAGCTGAGTGCTTGTATCTCAGGCTGTTCTCCAGCTGTGTAAATACATTGCTTAACAAATTGAGGGTTCTGGTTAATGATTGCCATTAGCACAGGGCCCATATTAGGCTCCATTTTGTGTGAGTTACCCAGCTGCCTGAATGCCATTAGAGTGAACGCACTGGCCTTTAATGTCAAGCATGGAGTGTTTGCGCTCCGAGGAGCCTCTGCAGGAGCTGGCCTGGGGTTGCTCAGCAGGGGCTGTCAGACAGGTTTGTGGCAAGCTCTCCGGGGCCCTGCTGCAGTAGCAGCAACTCTTAACAGCCTTCCTTAGTCAAAAGAGATGTCCCGGGCGTCATAGACTGGTGCTGAGCACCCAAGGGGAAGGGCAGGCTGGCCAGGACACTTGCCCAGACTACAGGGAGGCAGCTGGCCCAAGCAACGGGGTGGGAGGAACGTGTTCCCCTCTCTGGCAACCGGCCCTATCCGTCTTCTCTCTGAGAATACATCTACAGAGCTTTGCCTTGTGCTATTCATCGGAGCCAGACCACCACATGCTGTGATCCCAAATGGTGTCGTGGACTAAGCCAGATCAGGCCTGGTCATCCCTAGAGCAGAATACGAGCTCCAAAGAAAACATGCTCTTCTGCAAGAAGAGTGGAGTGCTTTGGTGCCGGTGCTCTTTCTTTCCTCCAGCAAGGTCCCTTGCAGAGGTGCTGCCCTGTCAATCGTGGAGTAAGTGCAAGACAGACCCGCACTGCTCAGTGTTATAAATGACTGCAGGTTGGTCAGGGTGCTCCCGTGAATGAGGGCAGTTGCATCACTGCCTCTCCTGTTACTGCCCACAGTTGGACACAAGGCCCTTCTCACCCTGCCCTCGCCTGCTGTTGTGGTGGCTGCACTGTTGAAAGCCAGCCATTGTCTTGTGGCCACTTGAGAGGTGCCATGATGAAGAGGCAGGATTGGGTGCAGTTTGAGCCTTACTTGCAGCTGCCTGAACACCTGTGAATCTCTGCATCCTCCTGTGTCTTCTCACGTCCCTGTCCTTCGCCTCAGCCCTTGTTCTGTGCCCATCTCCCTTGCATTGCCCTGGGAAGGCTCTCTGCCCCACACATTGGCCCCAGAAGAAGGCCCAGAGGGAAATCCCAGGGTGCCTTCCCACCCAAAGCCTGGTGAGTTTTGTGGATGACTTTTGTCTGTCCTCTGGACCCGTCTTTCCCCAGCCTCTTCTCCATCTGCTGTCCACCAGAAATGAACTGATTCAGCTGCCTCCCCTAATCCTGTCTGGCATTTCAAAATGGAGGGGACTGCCAGGTTCTTTGTTCCCGTTCCCTCTTGGCGCTGGCAGGGGACCTTCTCTGCTCTGGAGAAGGACAAATATGCTGATTTATTCTGCCCCTTAGCTTTGAATAGGGGTTGCTATGTTACCCTCCAGCTCTGAGGCTTGCCAGAGCACACACCATATATAACCCCACAGCAGGTGGCTATTGAGTAAAGGCCCTTAAATCTGCCTTTCTTGTTTCTTATGCTGCTGGCCAAGGTGTCAGGGGGATGTAGCAGGGCATGATTTGCTGGCTGAAACTCCAGGTACAGCTGATGCCAAGCACCATGTTGGCATTTTCCATTCTCAAGTGCCCATCTTAATTTGCAGAGGAGGTACCAACTAGGCAGGAACACGCTGCCCACACTGGCTTTTAAAGAGGCCCTTTCTGACATGAAGGCTGCCCCATGGGTCCAAGCTGTGACTGCGATCCTGGAGGCAGAGGCTTCCAGATCCTGCTGCAGTGACTGCAGCACCCAGGGCCTGGCTTGGACACTTCTGTAGCTCTCTGTAATTTGTCATGACTGTTTGGGTAAGTCTGACCATTTGAGCAGCTTTCTGGGAAAAGTTGCATGTGCTTGTCCTGTCATGACAAGTTAAAACCCAGCCAGGATAGAGACAGGTGGCATCAAAATATCACCTTGCCATGCTGGTATGTGGTTGCAGCTGTCTGATAGACCTGACTTTGAAGTGCCAAAATGAACCTGGGTCTCAGAGGAGATAGCAGAGTTGGTAATTGTTCCTAAAAAACTTAATTCTTTGAGACACAGTCCCTTAGTGCAGACTGAGCGAGGGAAACCATGGGTCTTGCTAGCAAAGGCCTAGAAGAGGCAGCAGGGAGGCACATAACACCAGAGCCCAGGCCAGATCTCTTCTCACTGGGCTTTTTCCAACCACCATGAAAACAATGGTAAAGCCCTTCCCAGCAGTGATGGGAGTGAGATGAGGGTAGGGCACATTTGCATGAGTTTCTGAGCTGCTGAACTCTCCACCATGTGGCACTTGGTAGCTCACCCCTGTCCCTCAGGAATGAATGCTGCAGGAGCATGATTAAATACTCTGCTGGCCCATAGAGTAGTGAGACCTCCTCTTCTGGCCAAAGAATGTCTGTGAAGCAGCTGCCTCGCTGGTGCTTCTGCTTGCTTAAGGAAAGAAACTAAACAAAGTTCCCAAGAGGTAAATGGAAAATACTTCCTATTTAACAGAGTGGAATCACTTCTTTGGCACCGTAATTCCTCTGGGATCCACAGGTCCCAGCACAGCCTAGTCGGGAACAGCATTTCTGTCCTGTCACACAGTGCTGGGATTGCACAGGTATTTCTGGCTTCCTTACTCTGGATCTGCTCTGACCATGCTCTGAAAACTGGGAGCAAAAGGGGAGAGAATGGTCTTTGGTGGCTATGGTACAAACCAGGCTGTAAGGCCTTCAGGTGGGATCTTTTGCTCCGAGCATCTCCCAGCCATTCCTCATTGAACTGGGGAGCCTGAGCCAAAACTGGAGAGTTTCAGGGCATCTGGGACTTTATAGATTAAGAAGGGGTGATTTGTAAATCCTTACTGGAGAGCTGTTGAAAAACAGGACTGAAGAAGGAATCTTCAGAGATTGACCTGGTTTATCTCCCTGCTCTAGAAGTGTAGTAGATCCTCCTTCAAGGCCAAGTGAATCTGAATTTAGCTTTTCCATGTGATACCTTCCAGCAGTGATGCTATTCTGACTCTGGAACTCTAAATGTATCACGGATATCCTGTTTCACTTACTGGCTACAGGTGCCATGGGTCCTGGTCATGTGGATCCCAGGGACCTCAGTCTTTGGGGATGGGGGAGTGGCGCATGCTTTTCTCTTGAGGGATAGGAGCAAGGGAATGAGCAAAGTGCTTCACTGCTTATGTTAGTGCCATTTGCTGCCAGTACACACCACCCATTCAAGGAGGTGTAATTGTACCAGACAGGGATGTGGCAAAGCACTTGAGGCAAGAACTTCACTGTTGGCAGCTTGTATGAGCACTGACTTTGTCCTCTCTTTATTCCCCTGCAGAGCATCAATGGAGGCCGCCCGCCGCCCCACTTTGTGTATGATCCATCCACCTTTGCCTTCCGTTCCCTCAG
This sequence comes from Balaeniceps rex, assembly GCA_013401315.1. Classification (NCBI taxonomy): domain Eukaryota; kingdom Metazoa; phylum Chordata; class Aves; order Pelecaniformes; family Balaenicipitidae; genus Balaeniceps; species Balaeniceps rex. Next base: position 352,137 of record VYZW01000839.1, on the reverse strand, counting down.
CACCTTGAAGCCGCTGAGCCCAATAGCTCCAGTGGAAGAACCATCATGTGCCTACTGAAGGAGTTTCTCCAAAAACCTCAGGAACTATCAACCAACCACCTGCCTGGCAGGGAGAAGGGGGAGGTGGCAATGCCCAAGGGGATGGGTGGGGGAAGAAGGGGACGATGCCACATCTTTGCAATACAGCCTCTCTGGCAGCAGGAAATGTACAGCTTTGCAGCAGTGCCTGTTTTCATACCATTGCCATATCTGAATATTGGCAAAGGGAGAGATTTTTGTCCTTCAGGGCAAACCAAACCAGTCAGGTCCTCAAACTGCAAGGGCAGCCACCAAGACAGCGTCAAACACAGGGATGGTGGTAGTTGAAGATATCCCTGAGGGGTTCAGGCACTAGTATGGCCTAGATGGCAGCAGGGATGAGTGAACAGGGTGTGAAACCAAGTCCAGTCAGTTTCCCAAGAGTACCTGGGTCTACACTGCTTTGCTATAGACCTGACCCTTCTCCCACTCCGAAGTGAGCTCAGGGTTGGAGACAGAACAGAGGGTATACAGGGCTGCCTGGAAAGCAAGAAGATCCCTCTCTGAGCCTGTTATAATTACATTCACTTCAAGCTCTCTTGAGTGGAAGACTCAAGGAGGGGGAGGTGGGAGGGGGTAACTGGCAAATCTAGCTGCATGTTCCAGCTGGTCTGCCAGCAACTCAATGATATTGTCTAAAATGGGGTTGAAAGGGATTGTAGGTCAAGGGTTAGAATAAAATTCTAGAATGGAGGGTCTGTGTTCAGCCATCCAAGGAACCACGGCACCTGCCCTCAGTCCTCTCAGCAGCATCAGAGAGAACTTGGGGAGGGGGGGGTGGTGTGACTGTGCTCTTGCGTCTCGCCTCTGCTGAGGCTGTGTTCTGGCATATGCAGCACTTCACAGCATTGTCCCAATACCCTGCTGCCCCAACGTGATGCTGAATGTAACTGGTATCACCAAACTCAACCAAATCTAATGTCTCCAGCAGCTTTCCGCTCCCCTGTTATGCTGGCTGTTAAATTCTTGTAGACCCTGCTTATACCAGTGGAACAAATATTCCCAGATGTAGCATGGAGTGGGAGAAAGAGGTCTCTGTTTTGCGGCCACCTGCTGATGGAAGAAACAGGAGGGGATTTTGGGTGAAGCTATGCCACATATTTGCATGGACCGTACTAAGACAGTTAGGACCATGCTAGGCCTTGCTACCACTGGAGTTTGACTGGGATCTGGCCTTGAGGCATGTATGTGTGTTGTGCCACAAGGCAACAGCTTAATGGGACAAGCTCTCACCTCTTGGTGAGGCAGAGGAACAAGGCATTTCCCTTTGCTGCACCTGGTAGAGAGAGTAACCTCTTTGTCTAGGCGTTCCCCACCTTGAGCCTGTATCTGGCTGGGTGCAAGGGGGAGTGAGTAGTTTACTTCTTGTCTGGATCAAGAGGAGCAACTGTGAGTAATACAAAATAATTTTTGGTTTTAAATCTGCTCCAATGTGGAGGTCTTTGATGCCACTCTTTGGATGAGACCAATGGTCAGTCCAGCTGCCAGTAGGAGGCTACACAGTGAACCAGCATTCACTGGTGCTTTCTGGGCCCTTCACTGAGACCCTTGGGGAAAGCCTAAAGGCCATCTAGGCCTGGGGATCTGAATCCCCCACTCCTGCCCTCCTCCCTCCCCAACCTCCTCTCACTCAGGCAGGCAGAGCAGCTGGGCAAGGCGGTGAGGGGACGTCTGTCCTGATGCTGCCCCAGCTCTGCCTGCTCTTCGGCTCCAGACTGTCACAGCTGGGCCACCCCCCTGCACCAGCACCACCTCCAAGGGGTTGCTTGGGTTTGCTGGCGAGGTGCCTCTGGCAGAGCATCATCGTTCCCCTCAAGACGTCCCTTCTTCCAACAGAGGCTGATTCCTCTGCTGATTCCTCCTGCCCCTGTAGAGACTCTGCTTATCTTGTCTCAATGGCACACCTCAGCTTTTTAACTGCTGACACATGAAGCTGACCAGTGCAGGACAGGAAGTGTTGCCCCTTTGGACCAAACCCCTGTGCTCAGGAGAAGGGACAGCTGTAGCCTGGTACCCGTCTGAAGAGGCACATTCCCCGTGCAGATGGCTGGGGTGGCAGCCCCCGAGCCCCCAGGCTTTGCTCAGCAAGAGCCGCTGAGGTGTGTGTTTCTGCCAACCTGTGGGTGCGGCAGGCTGCCTTCCCCCAGGTGGGAGCGGGGAACAGGGGCATCCTGCCAATATCATTGCCTTTTAGTACTTTTGTAACTTTTCTCTGTCTTTTCTTTTTCAGTCAGAAGGAAAAATAATAAAAAAAAACCAACAATGAAATAAAGTGTAACAGCTGCTCTATTGACACCTCTGGTGGGTCTTATGTGATTGCTGTCTTCTGGGTGTTTGTGGGCAGGGGTATAGGAGGCGATGGAGCAGAGCAGAGCGAGCTATGACACAGCACTGCCAGTCCCAAGCACTCCCAAGCCATGTCTGCAAGAGAATGGCTTTGAAAACAAACTACCAAGAGCTTTTCTGAAACAATTGCCAGGTTCTTTACATATAAGAGGAGCTCCTTGTGCAGCTGCTCCCTTTGAGGCTAGGCCTGGTATGGTATATTGGCCCTCACTGGTGCTCCCCCCACCAAGAAGGTGCTTTAGCTTTTGAGTGACCTGCCTATTGCTTGGGGATTGAACATGTCCTGGCTGGAGATCTACATCCCCCAAACAGAAGGGTGGGTGACCACACAGCTGGTCTTTGGCTCATAATTTTAGCCTCTGTAAGTCTTACACCTCTATCCCAAGTTTCTCAGCAGCTCTTTTGCTTACACCCAGAGCACTCATGTTCCTTTCCTCAGCAGCATAACTCTAGCTCATCCCTTTCTCTGGATCTTGTTCTTAAAACCCCCATCTAAGGTACTTGCAATGTGCATTCCCCACCCCTTGCTATCTCCTTGAGCTAATTCCTGTCTCTTCCCCCACAGTCCTAGCTCTGTATCTTAACCAGCATCTCACAAGGCTATTACCTATGTCCCCTTTTCCAAGGCCCCCCTGAGAGCTTAATTTCCCTTAGCAGTCCTACTTAGACCTATTCCCAGGAGGCCTTTTCTGCTCCTCCCTCCAAGCTCTGATCTCCTCTAGGCTTCCTGCCATCTCTCTTATCTTGAAATCCTCCCCTCTCTGTCAGCTACAGCTCATTGTTAATTGGCCTTGGCCCGTTTTCCATGGGTTGTAGGGTGGACTTGCTGGCTCCCCTAAGCTCTTTGCTCTCGTACCTCCCATACAGAATTGCCTTTCTCTGTGATGTTTCTTCCAAAACAGACTGATTGTCCAGCGCACTCACCTTTGGGGCCCTATACGCTGTTAAAAACACGGTGGCCGCTATGGCTCCACAAACCCTGATCATCTGTAGGCTTCTGCCAGGTCAAGCTTGTTTATGAGGATATAAATGCATAGAGAGGGATGTGTTGACCTTGTATCAGCCAGGCTGTAGGTACGGACGCCTATCCCTCAGAGTACAGCCGGCAGAACAGCAGAAAGCTGGCATGAAGCTTTGCAGTGTGCAGTCAGCTGATCGTCTGGGCTGAGCTGGGGTGTAGAGATGCTTCTGCTGCCCCCAGGGCTGTAGACTGGGCCCCTGGCATATGTTTGGGTCAAATTCAATTGTGCCCACCCCTCATCTCTCCCTGCAAGCTGGGCCTCCGCATTATCGACAAAACAGGGTAGTTTTTGTGGTAAAGTGTGACGATAAGCCTTGATACAGCGACAACGGTGAAGCTAAAAGAGAACTAGTTAGTGGTATTCACGAAGATCTTATGCGGTACTTTTCAGTTGTAGTTACCAGTGTAGCTGACAAAGGAAGCTAAGGACGCCAGCCTCATTTGGATGCCAGACCCTGGCATGGGGGAAGAGTTTGCCAAAGACAGCTGAGGAAGCCATCAGCAGAAACCAGGGAAATGAGAGCTGAGCTGTGGTCTTCTGAAGGCTGCTCCTTGCTGCAGCCACTGTGCCCTGTTGCTGCCTCTGGCATGCATCCATGCGGGGCTGTTCGCCTCTGTGGCTTGCAAAGCACCTTGTGCAAACACTCCCTCCATTGCTGGAGGGGGCAGGGGCACCGGCTGGGGTGTGAGCGAAGCACTTTGCAAATGTGGTCAGCTTGGCGTAAGTCCCTCAGGACCTCTGATTCGCTGGAGCTCCTGGCTCCAGAGTGAGTCCTCCCACCAGATTTGGGTCCTGGCTTGGTGGGGGAGCCCATAACTCCTAAGCTGAGATCTTTCTCTGCTCTGAGCCGATCTCGCTTGGAGACGTGCAGGTGTTTCCCTTCAGAGCAGAAAACAAAGAGAAGGAGGACTGTTGTGCCAAGGCGCGCTGAACTCAACTGTGTTAACCATCTGCAGGAGGGTGAATGGGGACAGGCGGCTGTTTGAAGAGCTTGGCCACGGCTTCTCTGTGATTTAAGTGGGACCGTTTAGGCTAATACTGTTCTCCAATTAAAGTAAATTAATTAGGTTAATGCTGTGGCCTTATAAAAATAACAGAGGGGAACCAAGCTCACAGCAGTGGCAAAGTGAGTTGTTATATACGTAGCCTGAGACTCAGCGAGTCCCTTTGCAGCCAGCGCACAAGATCGGCTCTTCTTGGGTTGTCCAAACATTTTCTTATACATATGTGTGTACACGCATGCACACACATGATATATATATATTTATGTCTCTGTATGTTTCGTTCATGCAGAAATCTCTCTACTCTTGCAGTCACCCACAAGCAGGGTGCCCTGTGCCCACCTGGGTCTTTGTTTGACAGGGCCCAATGCGAAGCCCACCTGCAGCACACTCACCATCTGTGTGCTACAAAGCATGGCGATGCTTGGAACACACACCTACCACCCCGTTTCCAACTGCGTGCTGAGTGTTGACCTATCTGCCTACCTACCAGATTGACTAGGAAAATGGGCAAAAATCAGCAGCGCTGCTAGGGCCAGGGTTCTCACCCCAGGCTAGATGGAGGCCACTGAAACACAGCTTGGCACAGAAACAGCTGAGAAGCAGAATTTCCTGCCGGACAGACCGTCTCCTTCAAACAACTTAGGGCTTTCCCTTGCTCTTTCTGAAGCTGCATAGCATGTTGTGGCAAGACATGGGGTGGAAGAATGCATTCAAGGGTGTGTATCAGGTTAGGGTTGGATGGGGTATGTGCTGATACAGTGTGGTCGTATAGACACAGAGTACATTTACAGTGGCATTTATATTGTCATGGCATTTATGTTTATGGCATGTTATTTATATTTGAAGCGGAAGGAAGTCTTGGAGGAGTAAAGGCAACGGGCACGCATGCAAGCAAGCGTGGGCCTGGCAGGGTGGATGCTGGTGGATGCGCATCTGGGGCATGGGCAGAAGAGCTTGTGCTGGGGAGGGGCATGAATGAGGCCGGGTATTTGCAGGTGTCTGCAGGTAGTGATGCACGGAGGATGTACAAATAAGTTACATATGCCAAGGCAAGGGTGGTGAGTATTTCTTTGCTGTTTCTGCAGACTCAGCCATTTGTGGTGACAACTGGCAGACTTTTGCAATGCATCATGCCAGTAATATTCAGGAAAAGTGAAGAAAAAATTACAAATGCCTGATCTGTGTCCTTGAGGCACTTGGGAGCTTTCAGCACTGAATTAAAAAGAAGCAGGCACCTGGGCAACGGTGACTCACAACGAAGCGACCTCGTTACAGAATAGAGAGTGATTGTACACTGTTCCTTCTCAGACGAGAACTTCAGGGACATCAAATAAAAGTAGCAGGTGGCAGGTTCAAAGCAAACAACCGGAGGCAGATCTGCATGGAGCGTGGGGTTGCACTGGGGAACCCTGTGCCACAGGAGGCTGCGGCTGCTCAATATTTACATTGCTCCAGACTTGAAAAGAAAGAAAAATGAAGAAAAATACTCCCCAGGAAACACTGCACGCACAAATGCCACCTCCGGTTGAGGAAGGTGGTGAGGTGGGAAGGTTTTCTGGGGTAGGTTGCTGTGTGTCAGCCCTGTCTCATCCTCCTCTGGGGCAGAGTCCGATCCTGTCAGTGTTCAAGGTGGGCTAGTGGCTCCAAACAGACATGGTCACTCTGATTCCTTACAAAGTGCACTCTTCTTGTTATTAACAAAATCAGTTTAACTGTATTTTGTTTTCTCAGACATAATGGGTTGATAACAAATGGTCTGGATAAAGCCTAATCCCACTTCCATGGGAGCTTGGGGCAAAACCCCCATTGCCTTCCCAGGAGGTGATATGAGCCCTCAGTGGTGACTTGGCCCTCATGTCTTTGATGGTGAGGTTGGGGATGACCTGGTGCATCTACTGAGCTGCTGGCATTGGGGATGTCCTGGTTTTGGCTGGGATAGAAATAATTTTCTTCCTAGTAGCTGGCATAGTGCTGTGTTTTGGATTTAGGATGAGAATAATGTTGATAACACACTGGTGTTTTAGTTGTTGCTGAGCAGTGCTTACACTAAGTCAAGGACTTTGCAGCTTCTCATACTGCCCTGCCAGTGAGGAGGCTGGAGATGCACAAGAAGCTAGGAGGGGACACAGCCAGGACAGCTGACCCAAACTGGCCAAAGGGATATTCCATACCATATGATGTCATGCTGAACAAAAAACTGGGGGGAGTTGGCTGGGGGGGCACGGACGCTGCTCAGGAACTGGCTGGACATCGGTCAGCAGGTGACAAGCAATTGCATTGTGCATAACTTGTTTTGTACATTCTTTTATCATTATTATTTTTTTCCCTTCCTTTTCTGTCCTATTAAATTGTCTTCATGTCAACCCATGAGTTTTACCTTTTTTCTGATTCTCTCCCCCATCCCACTGAGGGGGGCAGTGAGCGGACGGCTGTGTGGTGCTTAGCTGCCTGCCGGGTTAAACCACAACAAGGGAGTAGCCTGAAACCTGGGCTGCTTGCTGACCTATGGGCATGGCTGCGAATGGGCATCCTACAGATCCTGTCTGCCCTCAGTGTGCAGGTGCTGGGGCCCTGCTAGGAGGACCCCAGGGCATCGGGGCTGCCTGGCATTCGTCACGTCCCTTGCCACAGCCAGGCTGAGCCTGAACCATCTGTGGTTGCTATGTGCAGAGGCTGGTCGCAAGGGCATAGCTCAGGCTCAGGTTTCCAAAGCACCCTCCTCTTGGAGGCCAGGTCTGGACCGGGTGGCAGGTCAGTGTCTGTGTGCCATAGGAACAAAGTGAGTTTGGTTTGAGCACTGTCTCAGGCTTACAATATGTATATTATATATGTAATATACTTTTGGGGTGTAGGAATGAGTTAGGAAAGCAAGGAGAAGTGTCCTCCAGCAATTGGTAACCCTCACCTGGGAGTGAGCAAGCCAAAGAGGACACAGCTGAAACAGCAAGGCTCTGCAGAAGTAACATCAGTGACGAGGAGGACATTTAAGCATGTTGGTATCTCACCATTTCCTGAGCTAGATTTTAGTGGGCTTATTGAAGGAAGGGGGTGAGGAAATAGAAGATACAGACGCTTTGAAAGCTAGCTCTGGCTGTAGCTGCACGCCAGCCTGGCAGGACTTGACCACATGTTTTCAGTTAACCCGGGACAGGATGTGTAGATAGCTCCGGACACATGAGGAGCCCAAAAATCTGTTTTCCTTTTTGTGGCTGCTCACATCAGTGCCTGCTGTAATAATAGCATGGTCTGTTAGTGGGTTGGCCAGCATTGATTGCATGTTCCCATCTGACATGTTCACAGCATAGTAGCTCCGAGGTCAGATGAGTGGAGGAACCGAAAGTGCCATGAGAGCGGGGTGCCAAGTGGGGAGACAAACGGAGACAACAAAGCCCCTTTGACAAGGAAAGTGGTCACCATCTGCAGCAGGAGGAAAGTTGCTTTCTACTGAAGGGTCCCCTGGGAGCTCTGCTCTCCTCACCCCAGCACGTCCTGTAGACACCCCAGCATCTGTCCTCGGTGTAGCGTGGCCTTGGAGCACACTGGCACACTACACCAGTGGGTCTCACAGGTGTTTGCTCCCCACTGAGGGATGGTTGTGCCCTGTATTGCTGGTGCGAGACCTGTCCTTGTGTGCCCATGGCTCTTCTGTGTGTCCACCTGGACCTACTCCTCTTTTCCCTGGCCTCCGTGAATGCCTCTCCTCTGCCTGACCATGTCTTTTTCCAGACCGCCCCTGTTTCTTCACCCTTTCTCCTGGTTTCAGATTCCTCTAAGACCCTGCACTAAACCAGCCCAGAAGCTTTGGCGTTGGGGTCTTGGTGCGATTCTTTTCCCTCATAAATTTTCTCGTCCTTTTTTCCTTCCTTGGCCACCTTGTTTCAGACTGTAGTCGTACCAGGAAGAAAGTTTTAAAGTAGACAAAACTACGTTCCACTCCTGGAAATGGTTGAAGCAGCTTTGCCAAATTTTTCCAAAAAGGATGGCCAGAGTCTTCCACCCCAACCCATTTCATTGCCAATGGGTGACATTTGGCAAGGCGTTGGCGAGGGTCCTGCCCAATGGAAGGCTGCTCGGCAAACCTGGCCTTAGGCAGTGCAACCAAGCCAAATGCAGCAGGGCAAAACCTCGATCATATACAGCTCTTGAATTCTGAAAGCCTTTGTGAGATCTTCAGTGCAGAGCCTCCAGAGGCCCTGTTTTGAAGAGAGATGTTTTGTCCTTTCCTGGCTTTAAACAGTTCCCCAAAATAAGCCCTCTGCTATTTACTGGCATTGTTTTCTTTCTTGTATTGAATGCTGATAAATAATCAGACCCATTACATTATATTCGTGTCTGCTCTGGTAGAAAACAATTACAACCAAATCAAAATGCTTCTGTTTCTCCTGGTGTCATTAGCATGTCCCAAACATTTTGTTCTTGTGGTTTAAAGTGCAGTAATAACATAGTCCAAGTGCAATGGAGCTTCCCAGCACAGCAAGCTTCCCAGCCATGATTGCCTCTGAGATGCTGCTAATTTTCAATCACGGTGTCAGATCCTCTTCTACCGCAGGGAGAGCAACTGCTTAGCCTGTGATTTACCCAATTTATTCTGGTAATAACCGGGCTGGCTGTGTAGCCATCTGTCTGCTTTACACACTCCTCCTGCCCCCCGCCTCCGCCACCGCGCAGACCGAGCCATGTCTCTGTCCCTGCGACAGCAGAGAGAGAAGGCATCACTTCGCCCCGGCCATGAAGCCAGTCTCTGTGTGCTCAGAGAAGGGTACAAATATTCCCCGCTCTGCTCTGCCCAGAAGCAGCAAGCAACGTTGCCCCTCTCTGCTGACCTCTGGATGCCAGGGCTGCCAGCAGTGGTGCCTGCTGCAGATATTTCCACCAGGCAGGGAAGGAAGGATCCCTTTTTAGGTAGGGCACGGCAGATTATTGAGGTTTCAGCTGCACCCTGGCCAAAGCCAGGGGAGCTATGGCCAGTTTCCGAGGGAGAAACTGAGGCAGAGAGCAGCTAAGGCAAGGACCCGACACAAAGATAGTGGAAAGATACACATTAGCCTGAAATCGCATCCACAGATATGAAAACCATCGTGGTCACATGGCTCTGTCTGTGAAGAAAAACACTGTATTGACTGGATCATTATAAAGCCTTTAATTGAAGAGCCAAGTCCTCTCTGCCCTGTCTAATATTATTCAAACAGACCTGCACACAACTCCTTCAAAGCAGATGTTAGCCACGGTACAGCCCTAGATCAACAGTCAGTCAGGATCAGAATTGCTTGAAACCACTGGGTAAAATCAAATATAAATAGAGCAGAGAGCATTTGAAGCAATTACGGTCTTGGGGGAGATTCATTCCCCGTAACGAAGCCAAGAAATGAGGAGACGATGCATCATTTCTGTAATGCAGCGAGGACATGCAGAAGCTGGATTACTCAGAAAACTCTGAGCAGCACGTATGGTTCTTATTAAATCACCTAACCTTTCTATCTCCAGTGGTATTTCTGTGGCTTTCATTACTGTGGTGCTCTACAAACTGTAGCCTTGTGATTGCCTCTGGGAGACAGCGCAATATCCGAGGTAAATAGGATTTTACTTCTTGTGCACGCCAAAATACTGAATTTTCCTGCTATTTTTGATCTGCCGTGGTACTGCACAGAGGAAAGATCCTCACTTTGGAGCTGAAACGCAGAGCAGAGTAAGCAAATCATTTAGGTCCTTAGAGAAACTTGGTTGCAGAAGGACTTCGCCTTGCGTCTCTGGAGTCTGTCTTGATGGTCTCACTGCAAGGAACATCTTCTCTCTGAGGTGCAGGGTGCAATTCCTTAACTCCCAAGGTTGTTTGTCCATAAACGAGGTATTTGCTACCAAATTTCCCAGCTCTCAGATTCCCTTGTTGCCGGGTGTAGGGAGGCTCTGACCATCCAGGCGTGGCCGTGCTGTGCATGGGTTTTGCCCAGAGCCTCGGCTCCCTCCCACGTTTCCTTGCCATCTCCTGCTTGTCACCAAGCTGCTCCCCTGCCTGGGCAATGCCGAGGCACTGCTCCCCCCTGTGCTGCAGAGCACCTCGGGCGCACACCTTGACACGAGGTCCCTGCAGAGCACCGGCAGCGGGTGCTTGGCAGGACTCGCACCACTTGCCCACCCCAGGAGCATTGCTTTCCTTCAGAGGTGGATGCCATCCCGTGCTGCCTGTGGCTGCTTGCAGGCTGCGTGCAGCAGTGAGGCTCTTGAACGGCTGGAAAGGAAATCATGTTTTTCCTGATGTCTGAAAGGAATTTTTCCTGAGGAGCCACGGTGCTGGCTGCATGTGGGGCGCAGGGGGACAAGCCTGGGAGATCCCAGTCTGACATCTTCAGGCTGAGTTTCCACCCAGGACTGACTTGGACTTTACAGCTGTGGCTGAAATGGAAAGGGAAGCAGGTGGCCAAAGTGTCCGCACTACCCAGGGTGCTTGAGTGATTAACCACCCAAACTGACCCCAGGTAACTGGGATCATCTGAAGCGCTAGTTAAAAGAAGAACATGTCCTATAATTTGTGGGTCACAGGAATCCAATCTCTTTGTGCCTCTGCCCACAGGCAGCGCTGTCTGAGTACGTGACCACGAACAAGGTATTTAGACAGGCTTCACGCTTTGCATCGCTCCTTCAAGGAACTTTGTCCATGTGCCAAAATGTGTTATAGCTGTTCTTCAGCAGAGCAAGGAGCTGTGCCCAGCACCAGGTTGAGCTATGGGAGCCTGGACTGCAGCACTGTCCAGGGTGTGCAGGATGAGACCTGAGAGGGAGCAAGAGCTGCTCCTTCCAGCTCCTCCCATCTGGGCTAATCAAGGGGACCCAGCACTTCAGGGTGGCCCACCAAAGACACCTCCTGGTGCTGAGCTGGGGATGCTGCCAAGGGCTTCTTGCACAACCAGACCTTTGCTCTATGAATGATGCTGCTGCTCTGTGGAGGTGAGGCTGAGCAAGGCTCTTGGGCTCGTTGCAGGATGCTGGGAAGCGCTCCGGCCACGTGCCGTAGACTTCGGGCTTCTCATCTGAGACCACCTGCTGGGTGGTTGCTTGCAATTGCAAGAGGCTGGGTACCACAGACTGGGTAACTCCTCATGCCACCTTCCTATGGCATCTTGCAGCTGCCTGGCAAAACTTTAACTCTTTCCTTACAATAGCTACACAGATATTCATCTTTTAAGACTTGTACAGGTTGGAAGCCCCCCTCACCCTTTGGATATGCCAGCACTGCCTCTGGCCGATGGCTGTGCCTCCTATGCAGAGCCTGTTGGTGGCCTGGCCTTGACGCTCCTCCATAACATGAGAGAACAACACATTTTCTTTTGGTGCTGGCACAGCCGGACAGTTTGTGTACTGCAAAAGAGCAGGGTAGTATTTCTTCCCTCTGAAAAAGGAAAAGTGTCTTGATCTATGAATCACTCCGTCCCCTCCCTCTGTATCTGGTAAATAATCTGGGCTTCCTGGGCTGGGGCCAGGAAAGGCAGGGATGGAAATGCACAGGGTGTAGCTCAAGTCATCCTTTCACATCATGAGCTTGGCTGGGCCAGGCTGTTGGGGACATGCAGCAGTGACCACAGTGGGGACAGAGGGATGGGCCCCAGCCCTCTCCTCGACGCTGTCTGTGTCCAAGAGTCCCACCACAGCCGCCAGCACGGACTCGCCCCTGGGTCTGCGAAGGGCAGAAAGACCCCGAGACCAACGCTGGGCAAATGGGGACGTGCCTGAGGTGACATGGCCTCAAACCTGGCATGTCCCTTGAAGACGGTGTACAGAGCATGCAGAGCCGCCCCCAGGCAGGCCGGTCCCCGTGGTGCCCGCAGGCGACGTGAGCCTCCTGCTCCTCAGGGACTTGCCTGGAGCGGCCGCTTTGCTGAGTCTGGGGCAAAAAAGGGGAGGGCAGGAGGGTGGCAGTGGCCAGGGCGACAAACCACTGCTCCCACTGAGTAATCAGTTCCCAGAGAGGAAAAGCAAATAGCAAAGAGCCGCTTGATTTCTCTTTCTTTTTTTTCTTTAATAAGACAAGAGGGAAGAGCGAGCAGCAGAGACCCATCTGCAGCTCAGAGGCACGCAGCAAAGCAGCGCCTGCGGCCGAAAGCAGGGCCGGCAGTGCCGGGAGGAAGAGGAGGCGTTTCTCCCTGCGGGTTTATAAACTCTTGGCTCACAAAGCGGGAGGACAAAGTGCATCGCCAAAACGGCATCGTGCTTGATGTCTGGGTCAGAGAAGCTCCAGCTGGGCCTGGGCAGCCCCTTCCACTTCCCCACCCCTTGAGAGCTGGCCAGCAGCCAGGGGCCAAACTGGCACCTCAGCCCTGGTGCTGATGGGAAGGTGAAGGGACCGTGGGAAAACCCGGCTCTGGCTGGCTGCTGTCAGCTCGGCAGCAGTCGCAGTATAAAAAATATTTCTCCCCCCCCCCACCCCCCATCCCTGCCATGGTCTGCCTCAGCGGTATGAAGGCAGCAGTAACTGGCCGCCCTGGTGGACTGGGGACAGATGGATGAGCCAGCTACCCCAAGTGCCTGCCGGTGGGACATGGGGGATGACTATGGAGCAGATGATGGGAATTACAGCTGGGTAAACTCAATACCATGTTAACCCCATGGGGTGCGAGCGGGGTCCTGGCCACACGGCCACACAGAGTGCCAGCTCTGCTCCATCCTCCCCAAAGGTGGTGCCTGACGCTGCCAGAGCTGTCCCCATTGCACCGGAGGGGTGGTAATGCAAAGCCTTCCCTCACCTTCACCCTGGCTCTTCCCGGGCACCCTGCCATAAAAGCAGCCTTTCCCTGTGTGCCCCTGAGTGCTGCCATTTATTACATTACAAGGGGAGAAGGTGGGCCTGGTGCTTTCAGGGATTTTGGGGTGTGATGCTGGGCAGTAACTGGGGTGGGCTCAGAGGGTGGCAGGACTAGGGTCACGGTACAGTGCCCTGCGTGCAGTAAAGAGCCAGCGGCACATTTTGGTGAAAGCAAACAGAGCCTTTTGGAAAAGCCTGCCCTAAGAGGGGATGCTGCTCCCAGAGCATACTACAGCCCCCAGGTAATAACGCTGTAATTGGTGTCAGTGCACACAGTTAACCGCTACAGTATTACCAGCCCCAGAGATTTCAAAATCCTGAGTAAGGCCCCAAATCTCACAGCACTGACTTAAAAAATAGGAGATTAAATACTGTGCAGTTTGGAGTCTGATTACTTATCCTCCATTTTGGTTTTTAAAACTTTCAGATACAGCTGGGCCACATTTTCAGCTTCCCTTTGCATTGCAATTGCAAGGTCACGATAATTACTGTGGAGGTAGTTACAGGGTTGTTTATTTTTTGAAGCAAGTTGAGATTCTCATATATTTACATTTTACAGGGAGGGGGCTTTAACAGCTCTCTAGGCTCTGAGAGTCTGTTAAAAATTGCAGGAGCCACTGATACGATAATAGATTAACCTCAGACCAATTCATGTGTGTGGTTACTGATCACCTGCCCTAAATGAGCTCATTGCAAAAAGTGGACTTGCCTTTTCAAGGAACTCTGCATGTTGTGCAGATGTGCCAACGAAGCATCATTTTCACTGGAAACGTTAGCAAGGAGGGAAAAAGTGAAGTGAATCTTGCTGTCCAGGAAGGCTTAAAGGCAGGCTGATAAATAATCAGGTGGTGAACCAACTACTTGGCAACAGGTGGTGAGGCAATCGCAGTGCAATGAAGACCAATAAGAAAATGTGATGTCGTGCATGGCTCTGCTTTGCCAAAGTGTGCCGCTCCCTGCAGAAAATCGCAAAGAACTGTAAAAACAAAATAAATCCACGTTTCAGCTGGAGACTGAGGCAATAATCATTATGGTGAAGTAGCAACAGAGCTGTTGGTTGGACATCTCAGTTCCTCTCCCAAGGAAGACTCTGCCACGCTTTGCTCGGGGAGGCTGGAAGCTGGGACACAAAGTGAACGTTGGTGGCCTCTTTACAAGCTCCAGCCTCTGAGCTGCTGTGGGACTGGAGCAAACCTGGGGGAGACACCTCGAGTGTGGTCCCACAGGGGCCACAGCTTTGTGTGTTATGGTCCTGTCCTTCCTTCCTCCTCTCCCAGCTCCTCCATATCAAAGCAGAGAGTGAGCCCTCAGGAGAGGCTCAGCACAATGTCTCCTTTGAGGGAAGACAACAGCAGCTTTTTGCTGAGTATTTATGGGCCCTAGATACTGCTCTGGGTTTGAATGGAGAGGAAGGGGCAGGAAGAAGTTAAAAGAAAAAAAGGAGGAATAGTTTGGACGGGACGAAATAGGAGCAGCCTGCATGTCACGTTGGTGCTGGCTGAGGGCAATGACCCACACCCTTCATCGACACCTGTAAACACCACCAGCCAGAGAGGTCCAGCTGCTCTTTCAGCTAGGGGCCTCTGGCCAAGCTAGTCCCCATCGTCTTCACCTGGGTTGCATCCCACTGCCCAGACGTGCAAATGTTTGCAGAGCGGTTCAGAGGAAGCTGTTCATTCTTTTCCCCTTTAAACACAAAATGCGTTCCCTTTACCACAACCATAGGAGGAGGCAGCTGCTCTTGGCAAACGGAGCCACGCTAAGTGCACTTGCTGGAAGTGTTTTGACTTTGTTTCTGAACATGACCCTCAGTGTAGTAATCCTCAGCTTTGGCCGCTGGCTATATGGTATGTTGGGGGTGTGAAGGGTCAGGAGGACACGGGGTCCATCTAGGGAACAACCAGAAAAGAAAATTCTGCAGCGGTCCATTGCCATGGCAGGAACAAAAGCAAGTGGCAGTATAGAGAAGTATAAATATACAGGGTTTAGCGCCCTAAAGATTGGTTTGCCATGTGCAGGGAGGGACGGTGCAGTTGAAGACAGGGAACTCTTCCCAATGTCCTTGCGGGGAGATCAGAGTCAGAAGGCCAGACTCACTTCTGGACTGAAAATCAAGGAGCGAGGCTTGCAAATCCCTGGTCCCAAGGGATTTGCTCCTGATTTCATGGGCAGCCTATTGCCACGCAGGAACCCCTGGGCCAACAGTGCTTCTTGCTGGGCATCCTCAAAACTGAAGCCCCTACAATTGCCAGCCTCTGGCAGTGCTTCCACTTGTCCCAAATTTCTGCCGAGCGGAGGCAAGCACCCCATAGGAGCTGCCAGGCTCCATCCCAGAGACAGCCGCCCTCACCACAGGAGATGGGGTCGTGTCTCACCAGCACTTGTCACACACTTTGGGGTGAATTATAGAAATATAATGATACCTCTGCTTCTGGGGAAGATTTCCCAAAGCTCCTGACTGATGCAGTCCAACTTCACGTTTCCCCTTTCACCACTTCTGTCCGGCAGTCAGCACCAGGCTGCTGTTGGTGGGGTGGCAGGGCTCGTTCATCTCCCTCATTCAGGGTTAAAAAAGAAAATCACACCCGTTAGAAAGAAAAAAATCCTAAAAAGAAGAAAAAAAAGCATCGAGCAGCGCATGTTTGAGATGTAATGAGTCGCTTGTGAAAGCGCTTGTTTGCCTGTGTAAGGATGGAGGTGCCTTCCTCTAACAAAGCTGCAGGAAAAACCCACCGTCCCCCAAGTTCGGGGCGCTCTGGAGGGCAGCCACACTGAAATTGCGATTAAGTGTTTTGGGCCATGCCTTTCACTGCAGCCTGCCAGATAAATGTTTACAGCTGACCACGGAGAAGCGGGGGGGAAAGAGAGGAGAGACATCTGTAAATTCTTTGGAGCCTTGCTGCGTTTTAATTTTAATTTAGTTCTTTTTTGTTGCTTTTCCATCCACACATCATTGTCTCTTCCTCTCAACCCACGGATAGCTAAAGAAGAGATTTTTTGAGAGAAAGAGGTTATTTCTAGAACCTCAGGGGACAGATCCTGGTTTCAGTGACCGTGGTGTAAAATCTGCAGCTGTGATAAACCAACGCTGCGGAAAGCAGACTGCAACCTTTGGTTTACTAACCGGCGTAAATCTGATGTAACGTTATTGATCTCTGTGGATTTACTCTGAGTCTCATTGCCTTCTCCCTTGTTTTCTGCACAGTTGTCCTTAGCATCCATGCGAAGTCAGTGCCTATGGGGCTGTAATATGCCAGTAAATCATGGTGTTACACCCACTTCTCAATGGTGATTTACACAGACTCCCTCCGTTTGGCCTCTGTTCTCAAAAGAAGGCAATTCCCCGTGCCCAGTGGGAAAGCTGGTTATCAGCAGCCCAGAGCATCTCCTCCCACTGACCCTGGCCCGCCAAGGTGTCCGTAGCTGAGCCCTCCAAAGAAGGGGCAACCGAGAACGATTCATATAAATGAGGGCCCTCAACCCTGGAGGCTCTCTGCATTTTGATGTATGAGTATATACGTCCTGCTCAGAAACATATGCAGGAATCTGTAGCTATAAAAGCCACTGCACCACCCTGTAATCCAGCCCAGATGTGCCTCTCCTTTCATGGCGCACTCAAGGGACCCCTCTGAGCCGAGGCAGGCAGGGATGGAAAGCATTGTTCAAATTTACTCACCCCAATGAAAAGAGACCCACAGCAGACTGCTCGCAGAGGTCCAGAGCAAGGAGGCTGGTAGGAAGAATTGACTTCATGAGGGGGGCTGGAGCGCGAGCCAAGTGATGCTGGCCCGCGCTGTCATCAGATGCCTTCTGAGGTCATCGGCATGAGCCAGGAGCCTGGCGAGCTCTGAGACAGGATTTCACGCGTGCAGTGCAAACCCTGGTCTTGGTTGAGCTGCCAAAGCTTCGTGCAAAGGTCCGTGCAGGCAGCCGAGCCTCTGGTGATAATACAGTGGGGCCACTCACCTCCTTCAAGGCTTTAAACTTGGGAAACAGAGTCCAAGTAATGAGACTCTGGGGTGGACTTTCATGCTGATGTGTTTGGGAGAACAGGGGAAAGACTTTACAGTTTGTTGTAGGTCGTATTTGCAAGCAAGCTACCAGGATCTCCTCCTCCCCATGTGGTAGCAGCTCGGGCTTGAGATTTATCCCTGCTCTTATCGGTGACCTTCTAAGTAGCCAAAAAGTAGCATTTCAAAAAACTTCTGCGCTGGCTGCAAAGTCATCTGGGAAGTTACTCTTTCTGTTAGTGTCATAAAGCTGCATAGCCCTAAATAGAAAGCCCGGAGGCAAAGGTCTCATCCCCAGGGCTTTGCAGTCTCAGCGCAAAGAGTGCGGTTATAAAGCAAGTCACGGAGTCCAGGAAGGAAATTTATGGCTGGGAAGATGGATAAATAATACGCCAAGATCAACAGTAGTGGTGATGTCGAAGTGCACCGAGCGGAGTTGCTCTGCTATTACAGGGCTGTAACCGCTTGGAAATGCTGGACTGAAACAAGCCAACTGCTAGAGAGCTGCTGCGGTGTCGAGGCCCTGGCATTGGCACCACCAACATCTGACAACCTGAAGAGGCTGTTTTAATGGGAGGGAGCAGGGCCACATGCCAGTGCCTGTCTTCCCCAACACGATTTTACTCCTGGGGTCAGCGCTGGGTTGTGACAAAGATGGGGGTTTTACAGCACGCTCTCATGCGTCACCTCCCAGTGGTGATGTGACCTCGTGGAGTGCTGACATGGCTCTGCCTCTTCATTTGTAGACCATCTGGAAGCATCTTGGGCCTCCAGATGTGATGAGAGGAGGATTGGGCTTTGTGTAGTTCTTGGAGGTTTGAAGGAGACATGAATCAAAATCTTTGCAGATTTTTTTTCTGCTCCTCTCAGCTTTCCCATCCTTCTCCTTACTTCTGTTTGACTTCATTCTCTTCTCTCAGCCTGGAAAGTAAAGTCATTCCAGTGTTTACTTTCTCTGTTCCCTGCCCAAGCTGTTAAGCATGTTCTAGGTCATCCCTGCTAATGGGTCACATAAGGAATGGTGGAAATCCATTAGTGGAGGCGTCTTAAAGAAGAGGTTGGACAAACACATGTCAGGAGCAGTGTAGGGATAGCTGATACTGTCTTGGGACCGATGTTGGACTAAACAACCTCCTTGAGGTCTTGTCCAGCCCTAATTTCTGAGCTCCTCTGATTCTGAACAGAGAGCATGACAGCCAGGACCTTGGAATGCCCTTAGGTGTTTCCCGTGGCAGCAGCCCACCATACTTTGACATCTGCTTTGTGCTCGTGGGCATCATACCCTTGCTGTGCAACATCCAGTCACCGCCGTGCAATGGCTTGGTGTGCTGGGGTGGCATCTGGGGGGCAAACTGTGAGCAGGGAGGGTCAAAAGTGACATCCCCATAAATTCTATGCTGCACAGAGGATGTAGCCAGTGTTTAGTCCTGTACTTATTCTCCATGTGAACTGTCTGAAAGCAGAATTAACTGTTTGGGGAAAATACTGGCCACCCCCAACCACTCCCAGGCACTGTACATCCAGCCCCAGTATGCGACCTGAGACACCGGAGACAAGCTTACCCCCCTTTCCTAGCCCTTGGGGTTTGCTCTTTGAATACTCTTGAAGCTCCAGCTCTTGGAGTGCTGTGATTACACGTGGCTCTCATCTCTCATGTCCTAAAAGCAGTGACAACGGGGCTCCTGAGGGAAGAGGAAAGCTTGCATGTAGCCTTCAAAGCAAGAAAGCAAAACAAAGAACTCAACCCCTTAAAAAAAAATCTCACATTTTACAAAGGATCTTCTGATTTTTGTTGGGAGAGTTGCCTGAAGCTTGGCTTTGACAGTCCTAGTTAAAAGGCCTAGATCACAGTCTGGACTTTCTCTGCAGTTTCTCAGGGGTAGTTCACCACTGGGGTGCACCTGGGCTGCAAAATTTGGTGTTTGGGCCCTGCAGACTGTCACTTCTCTGGACCCTGAAAGCAAGATGGAAAAGCCTGAAATGTATTTCTTTAAGACTTTGCTGTCTGTAGCTCCTCTTCAAAGGATCAGAGGGCAAGCCAGGGCCTGAATTACTTTTTTGCTAATGCCCTGGCAAATCAGGGGTGTCCTCACTGACATCTGCTGTGTTACACCAGGGCAGGGCTAGTGTGAGGGGGACCTGAGAAGCAGCTGGAGAGCAGGCCCTTCTGAGATGGCTAAAAGGGGCCTGGAAAATTATTATGGAGAGACCCATAATGGCAGCGCGGGAGGCAGTGTTTTGCTCAGCCCTTCTGCCTGTGACACAGACCTGCATCTGTCCAAACACCAGCGTTCCTCTCCGCTTGCTGACTCGGACCAACGAGGGGGCAGCACAGTTTGCATCCATCTCCTGCGGGGACGGAGCGCTTTCCGGATTCCCCCCATGTCAGGCTTGCTCGCTGCAGCTTGCGCCGGGTCAGATTTCAGGGTTTGGGCTCTGCGTGTGTGCACTTGCGTGCGCTTTTAACTCACTCTGCAGTCTTTCCAGGAAATTAATTTGTGTCAGATGAATGGGTTTTGTCCTTCCTTTGCTTTCTGGAGGGCAGGGGTTGGAGGACGCTGTTGAATCAATAAGCTGCAGCTATTGCCCTGCTCCTCTGGCCCCACGGCTGTATGTGCCTGGTGCAGCTCTTCCCCTGGCAGCAAATAAGTGAGGGGAAAACTTCTGGTGACAACCCAACCACTTTGGGCATAGGTGGCAGGAA
Source organism: Balaeniceps rex (assembly GCA_013401315.1). Lineage (NCBI taxonomy): Eukaryota > Metazoa > Chordata > Aves > Pelecaniformes > Balaenicipitidae > Balaeniceps > Balaeniceps rex. Next base: position 332,179 of record VYZW01000839.1, on the reverse strand, counting down.
TGAGCCCAAAAAGCATCCTGGTTTTGGAACGAGGTTTGGGCATCCTTCCCTCTCTCTCCTCCCTGGCTCCTTCACTACTTTGGCTGGGTACATGTTTTGACACACTACCAGACTGATGCACTAGCAAACTGTATCTCCATTAAAAATCCCAGGGAAGAAACAGAGGATTTTGTTACCGAGCAAAAGGCAATTGAGCAGGCAATTGAACAAAAGGCAATATGGCAGCAGGGGAAGTGTAGGAAATTATTTAACATCTGGCACGGACATCTAAGCTGGATATTTCTGCTAAAATGCTACTAAGTCAAACAGTGATACTTAAATCGACTGTTGTTCCAGAATTAGGAACTTAATGTGGAATAAAGGCTTTTCCACCTCTCAGAGCTGTTGTTTCAGGCTCTCTTCAGACTCAGGAAGACAACATTGCTTTAATTAACCTCATCTCACACTTTGAGTGTGCTTTCCTATAGGCACGAGAGCGGAACTCTTCACCTTCAGTAGAAGTTGATATTCTGGAGTTTGAATCGTTGCTTGCAGAATGGCAGGATATCACAAGGCTGGTTTATCAAGAAAATGAGTAAGAATGAGAGGCAGTGACCTTCTGTTTGTTCCCCAGGATTCAACACCATGCTTCAATCTCCAACATACATATCACACAGCAAGTGCTGTAGCTGATCTATTTGCAGCTTAGGCGATATGCTCAGGGACCTCCTTGCTCCTGCTGTGATCCTGTCAGTTCATGTAAGTCAAGGAGGTTCAATCCAAGTCAGCTCTTGGTTGAAAGTCCTCAGAGGAGAGGCCAGGATGTCACCAGACGTGACACCCTCTCTTCTGGCTCAGCAGGATTGATCACACTAGCCTACTGCTACAGGGCTCTATGAATATTGACTCCTAGAGACTGCTCTGATGAAATGGGGACTTCACATCACCACGACCAGGAAATTTGAGCATGGGCTATGCATTCCTCTCACACCAGATTTCATTCTCTTTCTTTGAGCTGTGGATTTTTTTTTCTTGCCCCAAATTGCTGTGCTTAGAGGTCATGCTTGCTTGCTAATCTACATCCATATTGCTGGCCCAGGGGAGCTGCATTTGGGAAGCAGGTGGGTGATGCCCCAGTGGGTAACATTCAGTCCATAAATGCTTTGCATCCCTTCAGCTCGATGGCTGTGGGAGGCACGTGGGCTCAGATGTACAGCTACTAGAGCGGCGAAGTGATCGATGCCTCGTTATTTTTTCACTGTCAACAATTGTCTGTGAAACCCACAGGCAAAGTGTCCAGAGCAGGCCTACACAAAGGATGACAAATAGCTATTGCCCTCACTTGCTCTGCTAGTTCAGGGGCTGAAGTCTGCATAGTAGATCTCATGGACGTGACCCCGCTGATGGTCCCTGGGGATACAAGAAAGATATCATGCAATACGTTTCTTTCCTTTTCTCTCACTGTACTTTAAAAATAAACAAGGTCTAAAATTGCTTACAGCCACTTCCTGCCCCTACCGTTGAACAATTAATTCTTCCACTGTGACCTTAAATTCTACTGTTTACCTGTTTTGGAGTGGTCACATCTTTAATGGCGTTCTTTCACCAAAAAGGCTTTGCTCACATGTGCGTCTCTGCAAGGGTTTGTATTGCGTATTACGTCCAGCTATGACCTCCCTGATGTCCATCGCCAGTGACAGGGGAACAACAGACCACAGCGTGGTGGGTTCAGCAGGATGTGTATGCGCGCCGGTGTGTGCGTACGTATGCAGTGGAGGTACCATGCTGCAGATCAAAGGAAAAATGAATCTCTAAAATGTTTAGTTTATAAAGTGTATTGTTGTTGCACTGCTGCCCAAGGTCTTCAAAGGGGCCCAGATTTATTGTCTCAGCACAGCTCAGAGATATTTGTTGTAGATTAAAAATGGAAGAAATAGGAAGGGGGCCAGGCGTGTAAATTACTGAGTAGAATAAGAGCTCTTACATTTGTTTGCTGTATGAATTTGGGTTTTTTTGTTTTCTTTTCCCCTGATAGTGGTTTCTCCCCCCCCATTCCAAGAGCCAAGGGGTCATGTCTGTGTTTTCTTGTGTGGCCACATGGAGAATGTCCTGACAGCTCTGCTATCTCTTAGGTAGAAGCTGAGATTATCCAGGCATGGCTTTCAGAAAGGAAAATTCACTACAGGCAAATCTGCTTTGCTTTTGTTACTGGAGGTACCGTTTAATCTCAGCCCCTGACTGTTTCTCTCCCCACAACTCCTCTGCTTGGAGGAAAGTCATTGACTCAACACATGACAAAGACATTAACTCTCCTTTGTGGCCACAGATTTTAAAGAGAGGAGCAGTCGTTTGGATCCTGCTCAGCTGGTGGTGCAACGCAGCCCAGAGCCTGAGCAGTGGTGTCCAGCTGACCGGCACGGCGAGGTTGACGTGTCCCTGGCAGGATGTACCCAGGCGCTGGCTGCGATGGTGCCCACGGGCAGGCACAGCATGCACCCGCGCCGCTGGGGAGACCCTCTGTCTGGGTCCCTGTGGGGGGTTTGCCCAGAGCTTCACCCTTCACTTAGGCCTTGTACACTGACCTTCCCCACCAAACTCCTGGGCTGAGGCTGGAGGAGGACACCCCCACGGGGCAGTCTCCAATCGCTCCTTTCTGCAGTCTGGCTGGGGTGATGATGGGGGTGGCAGGGCTGTGATGTGGAGAGATGAAAAGTATGAAAATACGACTTATTTTCACCTTTACTTGCCTGCATTGAGCTCTTTCCCTCAGTTCCAGTAGAAAGACAGAGGTTTGTTCACACCATTGTGATCTGACTTTGCCCGGGGCAGGGTTGTCCACATTCAGAACAGAGGGAAAGTGTAAGGGCTCAAGACACTTCTCCTCACCACCTCTTACTGATTATCTCCTAGGCAAAATGTGCTGGCTATGTCCTCACCGGGGTGCTGGCTATGACTTGCTAGGCAAAATCTCTGGGTCAAGCATTCATTATCAACAGAGATTCTTTCTCCAAAAGTTCACACTGCAGGTGGAGAAGATGGCCACAAGGTGGGAGATACAAATCCAGAGAGAGAAAGTGAGGTGCTGAAGGCTTTTGAACCAGAGCTGATACTGAGCCACTTGTACTCGATTTATGGCAATTGATACGGAGCATACTGTCTTTGCCAGTCCTCTGAAATTCTCTCTGGTTCTCCAATAAGCTTTACTCCACAAGGTAAATGTCCCTGTGCAACTCCAAGCCCTTTCTGGCAGCCCTAGGTGATTTTAAAGGGCTAAGATTCAGGATCCTACATCCTGTTGCTTGAGGGGAGCATCATCTTAACGCTAAATGTGAGCCCTAGTTGAGTGAATCTTACAACCACAGCTACAAGGATAAATACTTCATCCATGCTGTGACCCTGTGGGTGACAAAGCATCCCAAACTGGTCTCCCGCTAGTGCTCATCTTTCAGGAATTTCAGCTAGCCATCTAGTAGCTTTCAGCTGAAGAGCTGGAAGCCATGCCTGTCTTGCTGGATGCCAGGGACTCCCCTCAGCTGTGTTTGTGGTGTTGGTTAACACTATGGGCGCTCCCACTGCATCCATCTTGTCACCTTCTACCTCTGCATCCTGCTGTCAGTTGCAAAGACCACCACACATTAAAAGATCATTGTCTCCAGTGAGGTTTGTGTATAGATTTTAATATCATAATTACAGCATGTAAACAAAATACCACTTGATTATTGAAACCATATTCACTGAAGCCGAGCTCCCATGCGAGAGATACATATGAGTTTAATTGCTGTTAAACCTTCTGCAAATGTACTTGCAGTAAGGCACTGGTATTACTTAACACACAGATCAAAACAACTACTGAAATCTGCTGATGCTGGAGATTAATCAGTGTGGGGTTTGGCCATTTCACTGTACAACTGATTAGCAGTGGGACACTTCCCGCATTTTGGCAGCTGGCAGGACTGTGCCATGCCCATGACGTCCAGATCCAGCCATCGGTCAGACCCCTCCAGTGGCTTCACTTGAGCTGCCCTCCTCGTGGGCGGTCAGATGGGACATAGCTCCTCTTAACAACTGGGGGCCAGGCTGTCTTTCACACCGACGGAGTCAGTGCTGGGAATAGCCTTGCAAACGCCAGCGAAGCCTGGGTGCTGCCATGGGGGAGAGTGAGGGCAATGCCACCTTTGCACGGGATGCCCACCCTGCCTGGTCAGCCCTACTGCTGACTGCCTGGCTGCTCAGCTCTGCTGCTGACATCTGGAGCAAAAGCATGTACAAAAGACTATACAAAGCAAAAACATACACAGAGGAATGAGATTAGGTTCTTTTGAGCCTCTTCCAGGCCCAGCCTTCCGCAGAGCTCCTTGCTATGTTTTGCTTTGTGCGCTGGGAGGAGAAGAGCTTGGTTAGAGAAAAAAGAAGAGGACATTTTACAGATTAATGAAGCCTAGATCTGATCCAGGTGTTGCCTCCCAGGTCTTTTCAAACTCTGGTGACACCAGAAGACATTTTGCAGAGCCTGGAGGGTGGTGGAGAAGCCTGGGACAGCTTATAGATGAGTGATTTCCCTGGCCTTCTCAGCCTGACAGCCCAGTGATGGCTGTCTTTGGCTAATTGCAGCAGGACTTCTGCAAAAGCAGTGAGCTGCCCAAGCAGGAAGCCTTGTGGCTTGTGGACGTCAGCGGGAAGTCCTCTGGATAGCAGGGCAGCAGCAGCGTGGTGGCACTGCGCCTGCTGCAGGGGTCCTGGCTTGGGAGCTCCTGGAGAAGCAGGGCAATGCCCCTAAGGCATACCATGCTGTGTCTGCCAGTGCCACCTACCTCACCAGCTGGGGTTTCTGTCACCTCACAAAACCTCTGTGAAAATTCGAGGTGCTATTATCCTCATTTTACAGGCAGACCCTCAAAAGTATTTAGACGTCAAACTCCCAGTTAAGTCCAGGATAATTCAGTACCTAAATGCCTACCTGGATCTAAGCACTTTGCTGATAACATGCTGGAAATCAAATTTTGACCTTCCAAACCTTTAGCTGGTGACCTAGCCCCAAGGCACCTTTCTCTGCAATAAAGCAGGTCTGTGCTTCTACACCAGGCAGCCAAATAGCTTGTGGCTGCTTCTCGCCTCTGCCTCCAGCCTGGTCTGTGCTCTCCTGCGGCACCCGGAGGGCCTGGGAGGCTGGCAGAGGGGGAGCCGAGGGGAAGGGCTGTGCTCAGAGGAGATGGGACATCAAAGTCCTGGCCACACACAGCAGTAGATATTCTACAACTTTTTTTTTTTTCCACAGCAATGGGCTGCCACCCTTGTTGGTTTTGGCGGTTCCCGGTGGGAATAATTACATTGTGCATGCCTTAAATTCCCTCTTTTGCAATGACAACTGGGTGCAATTTCCTTAGGAGTCTCACAAATGAAGCTCTCACATTGTTGGAAGCCATTCAGTGAGTGCTGCAATGTGTTCAGAGATGGCTGCTTCTCAGCAGGACCCCAAGTGGTTTCCAGAAACCTTTCCGTAGCCTGTCATGCACTTTGGGACCCACTCAGTGGGTGATACATGGGAGTCCTGGGCAGGCTCCTGCAGCTAAATGCAAGCTTGTTATTTTTATACTGCATAATACCAAGATAGCCTGGTTGGAGGCATACACTCATGTGAGACAGAGTGTGAAATGCAAACCTGAAGTTTTAGAGATTTCATATGTTGTTGGGATTGGGCTCAGGAAATGTCAAACCAGAACTGAAACCTGTGCTTGAGGTTTGATTCTAGTTCATGCTTAACATAAATGTTACTCTTCCTAACCAAACATTCTTCAGAATAGCTCCACAGAGGTAAGGATAAGTGTCTGCAAGGGATTTTATGACCTAGTTGCCTGCGATAGCAAAGGACTAGATACAGCCCAGCAGGTCCCTTCCATTAACGTTGTCCTGTGATTAAAGAGCAAGACTCACCAGATCGGGTTGCTCCCTCCACACAGTGGCAAAAAGCTTCAACAATTGTTTTTGTTGGGAAAATGACTTGTGAGACCACATGCATATGCATTAAGATGGGGTATTTGGCAGGAAGGGGCACTAGTCCTTTTGATCTTGAGACACAGAGGAAAAAATAAATATTTCCCCCAGCAAAAGGCTTGAGGGCATGGAGCAAAATGACCTTCTGACAATGGAAAGTACCACCTCCCTCCTGCCTGCACACTGTGCCGTGCTTAAGATGGCCAGCATTTGCTGCTACTTACTTTTCACACAGCTCCTCTTGACAGTGGTTTGCAAAGACCTTCATGCCAACACCCCACCAAAGCGCTTGACCACTGAAGGACAGCCTGCAACGTGCTTCCAGCATGTCTCTGGGCAGCTAACAAAAGAGCATGATAGAGACCTAATGAAGCCCAGCTCCTGCCAATTGCAGTCGAGTGATCTGTGCAATGTACAGCAAGAGAGGAGAGGAGGGAGGATGAGGAGAAAAGACAATGCAGCTAGGACTTGAAAGGCAAGGTCCAGGGGAGGTAGGTGACAGATAAAGGAGGCCGCGGAGGAACAAAGCATGTTGTGGTTGGAGGGAAGGGGTAAAAGAAAGGAAGAGCATGCTTGTGTCATTTGTAACTTGGGAGGGAGGGCTCGTGCAGATTTTTTATTCCAAGTGCCCGACCTTTGCCCTATCTGGGGGACATAGGAATTAACTCAGATATTAACCAGATGCTTTGGTCTGGCTGGAAAGCAGAGTGCAGTTACCTGGAGCAAGTGAGGCAATAGGAGCAGACCTCCCTCCTTTTCTGCAGTGGGAGGTGGGCTGGTCGCAGGGGTGACATTAGTATTTTTTGCCAGTTCTCAAATTCACCAGGTTCAGGGGACATCACTGTCCAGCCTCCCTGAATCCCCAGGGGCACCGTGGAAGGCGGTGGGGAGCAGGAGTGGGGACCTCCCAGGCCTTGGGCAAAAGCCCCGGTCAAACGCCACCTTGGGGAAACTTTGCAAATGGACCTGGATAAGGAAATGCCATCCCAGTCCTCGAGCAAGGCTGGAGAGGCGCTACCTTGCTGCTGCCTGGAAGGCTGTGTGTGGAGGGGTGGGCATGGCCCTACAGTGGAGCAGTGAGGACATTTTGGGAGCTGTGGTGGGCTCTGCTGACCTGAGAGGATCAACTCTCCCACAGTGCTTGATAAGCAGAGCTGCCCTTCCAACAGCTGGGCACAGAAGTGCCATGCAGGTACTGTTGTGTTCATGTCACTGTTTTTCCCTTTTCCTGACAGCTGTAGCACCTCAGGTGTCCTTACGGTAGGGCAGTCATCTCTCTTCTCATGCAGCACAGTACTTGCCAGCCTGTGGTCCATGCAGTTCTCAAGGCATCCAAAGGTGCTCAGCGAATGGTGCAAAATACAATACAAACCATAACCTTCCTGCATTTGCAGTCCCATGTGTGCAATCAAAACTGGGGGGAATGCAAAGGAATAAACAGACACTCAAAGCTGAGCGTAATTTTTACTTGAACCTAAGTACAAATCACTGTGGTCACTGTGCCATGTGATGCCTTCAGCTTATTCAGAAAAGGCTGGGCAGACCTTAGAGTAAAACACATACAGATGCTGGTCTAATGCATACAAGGCAGAAACTAGGAGAGCAAGATGAGAGCATGGTAAGCATATGGTCCTGAGGTGATCCAGGTGCTCAGAGCCAAACCCTGCCCTGCCATCTAAGACTCTACAGTGCCTAAGGGCTGCTGTTGGCCTTTGAGGAGTTCATCAAGGCTGTACTGCATTTCTGTGGGCACTGCAGGATTGTGTTCTGCACTGCATTGCAGGCTGGTGTGCTGGGACACTGCTGGGTAAGGATTTATGGAGCAGTGGGGACAAGGGAAGAATATCTTGACCTCAATAGATCCAGAAGAAAAAAACCCCACCTTTCTGTATAAAGGGTGGGAGATGAAAGGTGCTGGCCACACTCAAACCCAAAAGCAGCTACAGGATATGTCTGCTTTCCAATCCCTGCCCTAAGTGCTATCCAGTTTGTTTAGTTGCTGTGGAAAGAGGGGATTTTCCCCAAAAGGAGGGAACCAGGGGGTTTTCTCCCATATCCCTCAGTGATTGTTTATTCTTGGGGAGCACCACTACCCATCCAGTCATCAAAGCATCAGGTACTCATAGCCAAAGTCATGGCCTGGGACCATCACCGCCAAAAATGGAAGAGTTCACTTTGCTGTGGCCCTCTTGGGTGTTGGCAATATTTGGAGATACAGCCCCACGTTGATGGTGCCTGTGTGGTCTAATTACCCTTTATTGCTACTCTTGCCTGCCTTCTTACTTACATGTTAATTTATTTGTCCCAAGATGCGCTTGCGCATCTGTTCCTTATTTCCTGTGTATGCATTTGTTTTCTTGCTAAATACTGAAAGGGAAGGAGATGAAATGCATTGAAGATCTTGATTTACAGCTTCAGCCTTTCCCTAAATCTGTTAAGAACCGCGTTCTCATCTCCCCCTCCTCTCTACCCTCTGTAATGGCAGGGAGACATCCAGCAAAAGCACAGCAAGCTGCAATGCGAACACCAAAACAGAGACAGACCCCTGTCACTCTACTGACCACTGCAGATAATGGGCATTATCTGCCTGTGCCTGATCCTGGGTATATGTTTTGTGATATTTTGACCCTCTAGTACAGCATCGTACACTCACCATTTGGTTCTTCCACCAACTCTCCTATGTCATTTTGGAGTTGATGATAGCACTGGTGGCGATGCACAGGGGCTAGCCCAGGGTGCAGCTTGTCTAAGGCAAGGAAGAAAAGATGGGAGCAGGATGGAACTTCACTTGCCGTGCTCTGGCCGATGATGCCTCATGTGTGCGTACTTCAGAGCAAACATGTGCCACCAGAAGGGAGAGGACAAGTCACGAGCAAGGTCAGGAGAGGATGGTTCCTTGAACAGATGTGACACCCAGACTGCTCCAGAAGGCCATAGCCTGGACTGGACTCTCCTCTTCACCAAACCTTCTTGTTTGGTTTACTCAACCCAGTCAGTATCCTAGGGAAAAGGAGGGATCAATAGCTGCTGGTTGATCCAGAAGGTTGGTGTGTCGGCAGTTGCTGAGGAAAAGCTCTATCAGCATCCAACTGCCTTCCAATCCCATGAAAAGGGTCTTCTTGTGGTGGTGGGTAATGTCCTTCTTGGTTCCCCAACACCACATACTTGGCAATCCATGCTGCCCTTTGGCTCAGCAGTGCTGTTGTGATGAGAGGGGTTTGAATCAGCTGGGAAAGGGCACATCCAAGAGAGGTCACTGAGATAGGTCATCCCTTCCCACTGCTACTGAAGACCTGTATGACGAGTAGCAAGCTTTTCCTAGCAGGAATTACGCCACTCTGGAGTCTACTGAACCATTTCTCCTGCGCTTACCCCAGGCCTTTCCTCTCAATGACACTGAAACTGTCAAAGTCATGGGAACAGCGTTTCTCAGCTTCTGGAAAGATCTTTACTTAGGTTTATGAAGCAGCTTGTTTGAACAGGCTGTGCCTAACCACTCACCTCACTTGACGCCTGCCTGGGCTTGGACTGGGAAAGGAAAAACAGAGACCAGCTTGTGCCTGCCAACTACACTTGGCTGCTTTGGGGCATCCTGCCACTGCATGGGTCAAACCCACATGCTCGGACCTCTGGGACCATCAGAGGCTGGAGAGGTCTGGAGAACCTCTGGAGAACCTCTGGAGGAGGCAGCAGGACTGGCATCCTTGGCCAGTATAATTCCCATTGGGGGAATGAAGAGCAAACACCCCTTACCATTAATTTCACTGGCAAAGGAAGGTGGCAAGCACCTTGGAGAAGCTGCTCCCTTGCTTGCGCCACATGAAGATTGCCTACCAGCCTGGCAACTACAGCATCCCTGGCGTTCCTCCTGGCAAAGCTGGTGCGAGCTGTTTGCTGCAGTGCACAAGCTGAGGACCTCTGCAAGGCATCCTGGTGGCTTCCCCCTGGCCTGTCTCGCCCAAGGAGGCTGTGCCATCTGAACCCAGCTTGCTGCATGGAAAACCCCTGGCTGTGCCATGGGACTAAGTGAAATATTGTTTCCCAGCTTAACGGACAGATTTGTTATGTATACAATGAATTACCAGCTCTTTCACTGCAATAACTGTTCGCACATTGTTTCTCTGCCTCTTTCACTGTTTTTTATGATTCATGCTGATGGTTGCCCAGTTGACATTTCCAAAATGAGTTTTTTTAAGCCCCAGCCTTTCCCCCTCCCCTCTCCCCTTTTTGTTTGCCTGGTTTATGGGCCTGAAAGAAGTGTTTCCAATCACGATAATATCTTCATGTTTTGTTGAGAAAAGGTCAACCTAGGAATAAGCCAAACTGGTTTTAGGAAAAATATTTGCTTATTTAGTAAGGCGATGTGTGTTGGAGATCAAATTTATGAGGGTGAAATTGAGTCTGGTTATTTAAGGGATTCTGAAATAAGAGCTTCCCACCCACTCACAAGGGGAAGAACAAGAGCTATAAATTGCTTTAGGCTGAAGGGAATGTAGAAATAAACTAAGTTTCTGTGCAAAAGGTAATAGGATCCAAAGCAAGAGCTAAAACTAGAGTTTAAGAGACAACAGCTCGTTCACTCCCTCACACACAGCGCTCATTTCACACTATCATTCCTTACAGAAGAAAGGTCATAATTTTCCCCAATATCTGACCTTCCAGTTCCACAACAACCATCCTCATCCGTTGGCCAAACACTTACTCAGACTCACAAAAGAAAGATCCAGCAGCTTAGCTGGTCATGGAAATCTGTTTTGTAGCATGCTTTCTCTAGTTTGACTTTAAATTATAGTTCTAAGTCAGATTTTGCAAACCCTTTCATGAGAATGGCCCATGCCAGGAATCCTACTCAATTCAGAAGGAATGATCTCTTCATTGAAATTTGCACGAAAAACACTGCTGAACAAGCGTGTCTTGGAGGATCATGTCCCAAAGGTCTTCTCTCTTTTCACTGAAAAGACTAGCCAACAGTGCCACAGGTTAAGTCACCCTTTTCCATACAGAATATGAAGAGTGAGTGTACCACATACATACATATCCTCATATAGTTTAAAAATGTATATGTGTATGTATATCCATACATATTTATTAGAATAATTCGGGCTGGAAAAGACCTCTGGAGGTGATCATGTTTAACCCCCAGAAAGCCAGGCCCACTTAGGTCAGATTGCTTGGGTCCTTGTCCTGTTGAGTGTTGAGTCCCTCCAGGCATGGAGACCCCATAGTCTCTCTGGGCACCTGTTTTGATGCTGCCTTACCCTCATTGGGAAGAATTTTTCCTAATATCTAATTGGAATTTTCCTTCCTGCAGGTTGTGGCTGTTGCCTCTCTCCTACCACAGTGCACCTCTGAGGATAATCTGACATAGACGTGTTTGTGTGTATATATACATATATGCATACACACATGCATGGTTTCTTACGCTTCTTCCTCTATGCATCCAACAGATAACAAGCTAAGTGGAGCCTTGGTCTGGCCCAGTGCAGCTATTCCTATTTCTAGTAAACTCCGAGTGGCTGCAGAGAGGATCAGGCATTTTCTTCCTTCTCCTGCTGTTGCACAGCTCCAGTTCCTTTGTATTATCTAGACACTTGCCCCCCTTGTGACTTGGGACATGACATTTCTTTCCTCTTAAACACGATTATTACAAAATACAAATGCGCAAGAACTGTAGTTAAAAACCACCCTCTTCTAATGAAGTCCCATTGACACTGGATGCTTGTTAAAAAACACAAGAGAACATTAAGTAAGTCTTTGCAGCTAGCAGAGACAAAGACAAGTCATTATTAAAAGAGTTTAACTGGTTTGGGTTAACCCTACAGCCATGACACATTTCAGCAAATTCCAGACAGAGGGGAGGCAGGATACAACAATGAAATCTGATTTGCTGTAAATTTTATATCGTTTTTAAACAAGATAACAATATTGTTTGTAGATACCCTGCATCTCTCTCTGTATATAGCCACCACAGATCAGCTCTACGGGACTAGAGAAGAGCTATCGTAAAATGCTGCTGGATACTGGAGGCTGGAAGTTGGGCACAGCCACACATATCTTGGTCTTACAGTCATAAGAAGAATGAAGCCCAATTATCTCCCGGTGTAGAGGCAAAACTGAGGAAGCTGCTTGACTGTGAGGCAATCCTCTTGCTGGGGAAGCCACTCCAGATTTCATAGTCATTCTGTCCCAAACAGACCATAGCTGGTGTGATCTAGCCTGTGAAAGGATGATTAGAGAGAAATATATGGCCTGTGTTCACAGGCACGGAATATATTTCTGATAGAGTATAAAGGAGATTAAACTATCTGTACCTGTGGACCACCCAGCCAACTGTCTCCCTAATGGACTTTTGAGGGTTTTTCATTCATGCTTTTCTCATTTTATAAGCTGAAAGCAGTTATACAGTCAGAGTTATAACCTCTAACCATTACTCTGTACTCTAAAAAGAGCACATCTTCTCATCTGTCTTTGGGGAACAACCTGGGCCTAATCCGAGACAGCATTTTAATCACCCAGGAGCCACAACAGCTAACCAGGGTAATTTTTTTGGCATAACAACATTGCATCTCCTGCCCATTTGCTATCTCTCAGCGGCCCATCCAAATATCTAGAAAGCTTTTCTGTAGTCACTTCAAGCATAGCTTGAATTCTGCCTTTTCCTACACAAGAGAGATCCTGTCATCTTCCCCTCTCTCCCTCCCGCCCCAAACACCACCCCCATCTTCATGGGGAGGAGGCACTTAATGGCACCTTTCAATGCAAGCTAACTAAGCTCTTCACAAACACGGCAAAGTCCTAGACCCAGTGCCAGCGTCTTTCAGAGAGATCAAGGTTTCACTCATTGAGTACAGCTGCGTTTCTGTGAAATTAGCCACCTTTTACTGCTGGGCAAATTGGGCAGCAAGAGGTAAATGCTGTAGGAAAGTCAGAGGTTGGGAGTGAGTCACGATGAAATCTCAGTAGTTGATTCCGCTTGGGCTTGAGCCTAAACTGCTTAATACTTGTCTATGTGTTTTGAGCAGCAGAAGAGAATCTGCAGAGCATCAGCGCTTCACAGCATGTCTCCCCGTCTGACTGCTTCGCAAGAGCAGAAAACAGTTCTCAGGCAAATCTGCTAATTTGGAGAGAGAAAACGGTTTCATCTGTTTTGCGGTGAGACACCTGAGAAGCCAAGAGAGCTGTTTCAGAAGGAAGCACAGAGAAGGTCTGTGTACTTACAGCTGTGCTTTCAACACTGGAAAATAAATCATCTTTCCACCACAGACCCCATTATAATTACCCTAGCATGTAAGAGCAATTAGGATGTTACTGCCTTGCTGTTATGGAGCAGTCTGGATTGCTGTTTCTTGAAGAGGTGTAATGGGAATGCGGTTGTTATTTATGGTTGGGGAATAAGGAGATGAATGAGTAAGTTATGAGATTTCACATCAATATTCCTCTGGCTTGTTGCAAAGAAATGTCATCCCACCCTAACACGAGCTGATGGCTCTGCCATTTCCTCCATAAAGAAATTTATAAGAGCAAATCTCAGACCTTCCCTGACTCCGCTCTGATTAGGGAGGACAAGAAGGTAGAGATTTGGCTACCCAGCTGCCTTGTGTTGAGCCACTTCTTACTGCCAGCTCATAACCCAGCAGCCTGCTCAGTTCTGCTCGAACGGCGAACATACCTCCTGTCCAGGACAGCTGTCAGTTTGGGAGACAACCCTTTCGGTTGACTCCTGGCAGTGGTAAGCACACAGCCTACAGACTCAGGCTGAGGCTGGAGCTAAACCAGGCAACATCAGGTTGAGCCAGAGATGCTGCCCACTTCATTCTGCACTGGATGGCCCCCCCAAAAAGGCTCCCAAAGAAAAGGGGCAGCTGGGAGACAGGCACCCACCAAAAAAGTATTCGGTTCACATTCCACTGGGACTGGAGGTCCCACTCAAAACATTGAAATGCAAATTCAGGTTCAGTTTCTGCTTGGGGGAGGCAAGAGGGAGGGAGAAAATCGTGGTTCAGACTGGTTTCTGGTTAAGTTCAACTCCCAGCAAAACCACTTGCGCAACTCAGGAGCAGGACAAAAATATGAAGGGGATGATTTGGAGTACGGCTAAGGTGGAGATGGGCTTGAGGATGAAATGAACAAAGGAAGCAGCTCAGCACAACCCCACAGGGTTCTACCACATGAGGAACGATGAAGCTTGAACTGGACTCAATGTACAGGAGTAGCAATGGCAGAACAGAGGAGCGCCAGCGGCAGCAAACCAGACCCAACCAAGTCTGGTGGGAGAAAAGATACAAGATCAAATGAAATCAGGAAAAGCTATTGTCAAGGAATGGCTTCAAAAGGTGTCTGCTAGTCCCTGGCTTCTGCATGAAAAGAAAATAATTGATTGCCAAACAGCAGAAAGTATAAGAAGCTGCTGGGTAATTCTTTCCTTTTGGAACTGCCCTTCTGGAGCAGACTCTGCTCTGCTTGTATTACATACGCCAGCTCTTAAAAATTTCCTTATGCATGAAGATTTTTGCAGTTCACGTGAACATCAATTTTTGTCAGAGTCCATGTGTTGCATTTAAACCAAAGTACTGCACACATTGCGTACTGACCATATGGGCAAGACTTCAGCAGGTACTTCTTTGTATACAGGTGTATGAACACGATTCCTACAAAAAGGGAGGCTCAGTGCCTCTGCCTCGAGTCTGGGGGAGCTGGTGAATCTCCTATGGTGCATCCAAGCGCTCTCATCACTTGGGCCAGCACAGGTGAGTTTTGTTCTGCTGTTCCACGAGCCTAATCTCAATCAGACTTCCCTTGAGCAATCACCTGCAGGTGGATTCGTATCATATGCTATTCTTAGCCTGCATATCTCATTTCTAGGTGTTACAAGAAACTGGATTTGAAACAGGTACTCAGCATAAACAGGCGAGTTGCTCGAAATGTCGTAAGACTGCAGTTTCAGCAGACTGCATCCAGCAAAAGCATAAACTTGAGTTTCAAGTGGTTTAACAGGTCAAAGCAGAAAAACAAAGCAATATATTCATGGTCGAAAGTGTACATACACCTGCATATACATCCACACAGCTGCACGATCAACAAAACACTTCCACAATTTAAAAGCATAATTAAGCAAATCAGGCTGATATATAGACCTTTCCTTTAACTTAAAGAACGTTTTTCACATCTTACCTCACGTTCACTTTGAAAATGAAACTGAGAGCTCCTAAGACAGCACTTCATTGTCAGAATGTAAAAAATAACCCCCCCAAACCCCCATATCATGTCTACAGCTATGTTGAATGTGTTTGTATAATTCTGTGCCCCCGAACAGCAGATTGTGTTGCTATACAGGTATCAAAATACATATTGCTTTACACATAGAACTGCAAAACAAAATATCTTGCAGCCAGCTGCCCAAATATTAGGTGCTCATGGGCCTTAGGGCATTGATGCCCCATCAATTTAAGAGTATTTATTAGGTGAATACAGAACTGGAAGTTTTGTAGCAGTGGAAAGTGAGTATGATAATGAGGTAAACACATGTTGCAAAGAAAATACCAACTAATCGTGCGCTCCGTGCAGGAAATAGCAGCTTTAAACAATCACGTCTTGAATGCTGGAGAAAGGCCTGTGAGCTGGCTACAGGATGGTCTACTTGTTAATGACATCTCTCTGTGTCCTGTAGCTTTTTAAAGTGCTGTAAGCCCAGTTTGACAAGTAGGTAACCAAATAGGTGTTACGCTCCTTTGAATGCTTTGAAGGACCTTATGAATGCTCCTTTCCAGTGCAGAAAGTGGAGTGTTCCATGCATGGATGTAGCTTCAGTTTTCCTTAGATAAGCAAGAGGAAGCATTCCTTAGGGGACCATACCCACAGATAGAGCCGGGATTCCTTCCTTGGGGTCGGAGGAGACCTAAGGTTCGGTGAGGTCTGTGCATCATGAGCTCCATCTGGAGGTTGTTTGCTCTAATCTGTGGTTTTGAAAGAAGAGAGAAAATGCAACAGTGCTGGGTCAAAATCACCAAGCCCCAGGGGCATCTGGAAAAAAATGACCTTGCAAACCAGAAGAGCTGGCTGATGTGGAGGTGTCACGCAGAGAATGGCAGGCGGTAGGATGAGCTCCATTTGCCCATGGTGGTGGGGTACCTTACAACTACACCTGAGATGCAGCCTTTGCAGTATGTTTTCTTATCTGTTGGTCAATGCAGCAAAGAAGAAGCAGAAAACCCAGCATGCAGTCAAGATTGTCCTGTTAGACCACTTATGGTGGAAGCAGCTGCCCTCCCAAGTCCCCAGGGTGTGTATTTGAATGTCTGTCTTTACCCCCACCCTCAAATGTGAGGGGGGTGGTGGAAGGAACATCAGCCCAACCTGTGGCTTCCACAGAGCACACACAGCAGTGGGAATGGCCATTCCAGAGGTTCAGGGCTAGGCAGTACGTGGAAAAGTACAGGTTTGTTAATTTGGATGAGGTAGTGCTGCATGAAGCTCACAAAGCACTTGTTTGAGGTGTAGAGCAAGTTTCTGATGACTTATGCCAGATGTTTGATCCTGGTGATTTTGCTCAGCTCTGTCTCGAAGCTGTCTGCATGTACAGCTTCAACTAGAGTCTTCCACTGTTAATTTAAGCACTATGAATTCAGAAAAAAGTTTCAGACTGGATCAATACACTCGTACAAAGTCAGAGAGAGCTGAGACGGGATCAGACTTTCTGCCCAGCTACTCTTACAGCAAAAGCTGCTGGGAGTGGGGTATGCAGGACCCTGCAGTCTCTCTCTCTTCTAACGTTACAGACAAAAGGTGGTGCTGTATGATCGAGCTAAAACCCACCAGTGATGGTTTTCTCTGTTTTGCTGGAGGTCTCACAGCAGCGAGGGGTCTGACTGATGCAGAACTGTTGAGCAGAGCAAGAGAGCACCATGAAAAACCAGAGTGGTCTGTGCACAGGAAGGTCGTGCTGAGCAGGATCCCCTTGTTCGAGGACCTGCTGTGTGTTAATATACTCATTGTCCTCCTGTCTAAGCAGAAAAAAATGCTGAGGGATTCTTAAGCCAAGCAACAGTCCTAGATATCCCAAGACCCCTTTCCTCCTCTGACACAGTAAATATCATTATGGTGTTAGGGAGGTCAGGAAAGGTATTTGGGGCAAGAAACCTTTGTGAGCTTTGCCATACACGTTATAATCACACCCATAGCTGTAAATATTATTGCCGGCTCTGCTTGCTGCGTGACTGTGCACTTAACACTGCCACGAGAAGGTGCCCCAGCTGCAGACTGCTGCGTGGGTCTGGAGAACCCAGAGTGTTTGCCTCTGATTTTATGTGGAAAAAGTGCAAGATCTATGTGGAAAAGCATCTCAAATGTAGAGGCTGGAAGCACGGTCTGTGCCATGAACAGACCTGTAACATAAGCCAGCACCAGTGCTCCATGCTCGTGATCAAAACCCCAGATGCAGGGCAGGGCTCTATGAGATGGGACGCATGCAGGAAACTGGGCGCATGGCCCAAATTACATTTTTGCCATGGAGTCAGCGCCAGATGCCCCATGAGATGAAGAAGGAGTGGAAAGGAAAACTGAAGGAGAATGGGAGCTTAAGGGGACACGTGGACTTTAGTCAGCTGCTTAATGACATGAAGTTTCAGGGCTACGCTTCTCTAATGCCAAAGGCTACAATGGCTGCTCAGTTGTCGTCCAGCTTCTGAAAGAAAAACTGGGTGTGTAATTAATCACCCAGGGTGTTAAACTGATGTGCAACTAGAGTTTTCATTTTCATAGACTCTCTATCCATGAAACCAAGCAGTCTTCCCCAAGTGCTGGGTATCAAGGGCTGCGAAAGTTATTTCCTCCATTTTTTCAGTGCTGCTGAAAATCAAAGTTATGTAGGCCCTCTTCCACAATGGGATTATGACAGAGTGCACAGCATGGTGCTTAAGGAAAAAAAAGCAATTCTTGACATGTACACAGACCATCAGGACATCTTTGACTTGCAATAAGAACTGAGTTACTATTGCCAGCAAGATGTAAAAACTTTGAGGGAGGCCTGCAGATCACACAGAAATAAGATTATGGTGATGGCCCATCACACAGTGGATGAGAGAGAGAGTGACAAAAAGGTGAAGGTCTATCACTGTGAGATCCCTTTCTGTATAATATGGTGGCCTCTACTTGCATGTCCACATACTGCTTTATGGCTATCATTTGAGGAAGAAGAGATATTTGACCAATGACATATATATCTGGCCAAAAAGGAAAATATTCAAACCTGTCATGTGTTACATGGCCATGAGTATTAAGTGGGAACCTACTTCTGGGATGGCTAAGTGACCACTGACGGGATGACAACAACTTTCAGATATAATGGGTGCTTTTTCCATGGCTGTATTGAATGCTACCATGAAAATGACTGGAACCATCCGGTGGGGACCACTTTTGGGTGTTCATATTACACAAGGCAACAAAAGATGGAGAGCCTAAAGAGAGCAGGTTTTACCATCACATCTATATGGGAGCACAAGTGAGCCACTATGAAAAGAAAACAGATGGGGAGCTCATGGTCTTAGCCAGGACCAAAATGCCCAGTCCCTGATCCCTAAAGATGTGCTTTTTGGCAGCAGGATAAATACCATTTGTCTGTACTACAAAGCAGCCCCTGATGAAAAGATACATCACTATGATTTTGCTATCCTCTATCCTTTCATCAGCAAAACTAAAAAATACCCTCTTGGGAACCCAGAAGTCCTTTTTTTTTCTTGAGAATTTCGACACGCTGCCCACCTGCTTTGGGATGGTCAAAGTAAAGGTGTACCCACCTCGTAGGCTCTTTTTCCCTGTGCTTCTCACAAGCATAAATGGCCAACTATTGTTTCCCTTGTGCTGCACTTTGAAACCTGCCAGGCCCTCTGCACCCACAGAGATGAACAGAAGTCCCTTGCAGATGCCTGGTGCACCCTGGAACTGAACAAGGCTCTGGAGAAGGGCTACAGGGTCTGTGAAACCTACGAGGTCTGGCATTTCGAATGGAGGGGCAACAGCCCTTCCTTGGATTACGTAAAGATATGCCTCTGCCAGAAGCAGGAAGCTTCAGGCTGCCCAGCCTGCTGCGCAGATGCTGACAAAAAAAAGATAAATATGTTGAAGATTACAGGCAGAAAGAAGATGCCGCTTGAGCATATTAAGTAAAACCCTACAAAACGCCAAGCTGCCAAACTGTTTTACATTCTCTGTGGGGTAAAACAGGAGCGAGCTCCGTTGCTCCAACACCACCACTGCGAGAACCAGAGGAGTTGTACGGTTATCGCTTCTCCCCAGCTTCTGGTGCGCCCTCCTGTGATTTATCCATGAGGATGTGGCCGCTGTCTGGTGGAAGCACGCCAAAGGGTGTGTGATCCTGGAGTGCAGCACTAACATTTCTACGGCTTTCCTCGCCACTGTGCTTGTGCCTAGAGCTTTACAATCCCTCAGGTGCCCTGCGTGACCCTTGCCTTTACCACAACACGGGCTCTGGGACGGACAACTGTGAGTCATCCAGGGGACCGGATCCCCCGTCGGTGACTATTTAGGTGAGCTGACGAGGGATGACCATGTTACTGAGTTGGGGTCTTCAGGTCCCAAATCCTACCACTACTTGCAGTTTCGAGGAAAGCACTACTTAAAAGTTAAAGTGCAACAAACAGAAAAGATCCGTTTTTCTCTGAGAGCCCAGAGGGGCTGGGCAGGAACAGGCAGGCCTGGCAGTGCCCCCAGGGCCCTGGCAGCCCTTTGGTGGCTTCCTTGGAGGGGTCCATACCCCTGGGGCACGCTCCAGCTTGCTCACAGCCCCCTGCCCTCTTTAACTCCCCCCACACCCTGAACAGGGCTTGATCTGCAGCCTTGGAAAATGAGGGGGCATGAACCTGCCCTTTGCTTTTGTTTAATTACTTCCATTCACATTTAAACTTTCATTATTCATTTCATTACCTCTTATTAAGGAGTGTTTATCCAATTTATACCTGCACTTTTATGGATGTGTATTTAAATTATAGATTTTTAATATATATAGCATATACACACTAAGTAGGGACATATATAAATACATACAGGAAGTGGATCCACAAATAAATAAGACAAATATTTATAAATAGTTGTATCCTCCTTCGGATATATATATTCATATATGAGACAGAAAAGCCTATATTGTTATACTTGAGCACTTCCTGGTCCAAAGGAAACAGGCAGCCCCAGAAATAAAATGGCAAGCAGCCAATCACGGAGCAGGATGAAAAGAGGTGGGGCCTGGCCTCCTGCTACGAAGAGGCTGCCATTGCTGCAGCGGGAGGGGGCTTCCTGCACTGACGTACTGTTGGGTACAGGGAAAAGGATTAGGTCCTTCCAATAAATGTTTGCAGCACTGTCACCTCTCTATAAAGATGCCTGTTCACTTTTTGAACCTTACTTTATTCGTAGCTCTAACAACCTTTGATGGCAAAAAATTTCATAGCCTAGTTATATAGACACTGAAAACTATATTCGCAATAAATTGAGAGCAGGCATGCCCTAAACTGCATTAAGATGGCGCTTTGCTCTTGTGTTGTGACAGGAGGAGAACAGCCTTCATTATAAGCTTTTCCAGGATATCTTTCCGTCGTTTCTTCTGTTACCCTCTGACTCAAGAGGGTAACAGTGCCAGCCTCTTCAGTTCTTTGGTGTTCCTACACCCTTACACCACCATATGCTCACCATCTGCAGTCCACTCCATACCAAGTATTCCAGCAACTGCACGAGGGAGAAGTGAAAAGAGCTTTCTTTTCAAAACAGAAGCTTTTTTCCATAGGAAAGAAGAAAAAAACCAGACAAAAAACCTAAAGTTTTAGGTTGTGTTTACCATGGCAGTATTTTCAAACAGCAGCCACAGAAACAAACCAGTAGTGTTTTTCATTTTAATTGCATAAAACCAACATGAATAAATTTTATCAAGGCTGTAAGTGTACAGAGGTGTATTTCTTTTAATACTTTTTGTATACATTTATTTACAAAAGGAAAAATGAGCCTACAGTTTCAAGCCAAATAAAAAGGACAAGGCTAAAAGTAGAAGAAGAGGCAGAAGAATGTGTGGGCTTTCACTTTTAAAAAAGTATCTGGAAGACAAACAAAGGACACACAAGCAGAGCTAACAGCCAGAGTGGCTGCTGATGCCCTTGAATTTGGAACAGCGTCTGAGAATCCAACTCTTATCCCTCACTTAACGCATGGTGAAAGAGTCCAAAGTAGAGCAGTCCTTCAGGCACACTCTGGGGCGCTTGAAGCTTAGTAGCCATATTTTTCATTGAGATGAGTC
Organism: Balaeniceps rex; assembly: GCA_013401315.1. Taxonomy (NCBI): domain Eukaryota; kingdom Metazoa; phylum Chordata; class Aves; order Pelecaniformes; family Balaenicipitidae; genus Balaeniceps; species Balaeniceps rex. The sequence goes on along the minus strand of VYZW01000839.1, from coordinate 310,914 downwards.
TTGCCATCACCGCTTTGCCCTAATGGACAAAGAGGAAGAGTTGGGTTATTTCCTTCCCCAATCCAAGATAAATGTGTATCCAAGTATGAAATAGTCTCTAGGCAGCACCAGTCAGACAAGCACAAAGAGGATAAAAAGTCAGATTGGATATTACAATTCAAATAGTCTTTAAATTTATACTTATATTTCCTCTTAACGTTACTAACAGTGTCAAGGTTACATCATATTCCTGGTGTTTCTTTGTTTTGTTTTGGGTTTTTTTTTTTTTTTTTTTTTTTTTTTTTTTGTGTGTGTATGCCAGCTTAGAAGATAAGTGTGATTATTAGCAGGCAGAGACAGAAAAAGGAGCTCCCTCTTATGGACACAGCTTGCTTGGCTATCCCAGATCAGACCTCTGAGTTACTGAATTGGGTATTTTGTTCCAGTGGATTCACATGCCAGAGAAGTGCAGTCTTTTCATTCAAGGATGATTCACCAGACTATAGCTTTCTTCAGTGAAATTTATTCTCATTTTTCTTATTCCCTTTGGAGCCTATCTATATTATAAGCCTGCAACAGCCTTATAAAAGTTATAGTAATGAATCTACCAAATGAAAGCTAAGCTTTGAACTTACTATGAAAACCTCAATGCATGAAAATGAATTTTCCATTTTAGAGAAACTGAAAATTCATTACACTGTTTAAAAATAACCTCACTTAGCTAAAACACTCTGGAACTAAAGTAAAAAATTTGTTCAACTTTAACATATATTGGATGCGTGCATCGATTATTCAGTACCTTCACCAAAGAGTTACCAAGACTTCTCTCCAAAACACATGACCCAAAGTTGTATTCCAATGATTTTTGCAAAAATCTGCAAAGAAGATTTTCAGATTTCACAGACTTCTATGAAAACTGAGAATACTAAGATTGCTGGAGCATTTATCCCTAGTGAAGGTTTGAGCTTGTCTTTCAACTAGATCATCATATCACTACGTGTGAATGGAGTTAGCTCTCTCAGGTGTTACAAAACTGAAAAACAAACTTCAGGTGTATCTGTCCATTGAGATGAAGCTACTACAGATATGGCCTGCATTTCACTGCAAGATTGCATGGCCATACAACAAATATGGGGCATAACATGGCAGAAAACATCAGGTTCTGGGTGAAGTATTCCTGAATTACTTTTTTCTCAAGAAGTTACAAGGACACTCTGACTACTTATTAGATAGATTCTTGAGTTACAGGACTAAAAATGGTAAGGAAGTGGTTGATACCTGCAGGAGGAATCCATATGCAGTAGTCTGGGTCATCGTCTGGGTACTGTGAGGAAAAAAAAGGTTGTTGGACCTGCAAAAGAAGAAAAGATTTTTAAGGTGCTGCACCCCTCCAGCAATGTGTCACAGCCACTAAATCTCTCATTAATTCAGAGACAAATACTGAAAGGTGAGTGTTATTTCTACAAGAGTCAGGGATGAAAACAATAATACAGAGGAAAAAAGAAATATCAAACCCTCAAATAGATCCAGTTTATTCCCAGCAGAGTCACAGAATAATAGAAATGCTGGTTCGATGGGACCTCTGGAGGTCATCCAGTCCAATCTCCCCCTCAAAACAGAACCACTGCCAACTGTCCACTCTGGACAGTTTAATCTTGTCATTCTAATGTTTGGTAGTGTCATTTGACACAGAATTTCTTTATGCAGGGAAAAGCTTCAGAGTAGGATTTTCAAGAAGTGCTTTACTGATTTCAATGCGCAGTCCCACTGAAAACTTTGGGTTTAAGTTGACTTTCAAACTGGAGTATATAAAAGTTTAGCTGTTATAGAAAGATAACTTAGTTTTTCAAAAGAAAAGAAAACCCAATTTTTTCAGGTCTCACTGGCATCACTGAAATGTTTAAAGCAAACCAAAACAGGTCACTTGCAATTCAAATGTTGACACAGCAATGTCTTTTTGTCCCTAGACTTTTAAGTTTTGCCACATCAGCATCATTTTCTCAACAACTTTTGTTTTCAACAACTGCAGGTAGCTATCAAAAAAAATTCATACAACTGTAGAGCGCAAGACTTAAGAGCTCAAAATGTAGCCACATTACTCAGCACTGATTTGCATTACTCTGTAGTATCATGACACAGTCTTAAGTTATGCAGTTGAAGCAATTTTTCATTCCCTCAAAAACTTTCCTTCCCAAAATGAACCTCTAAAACAGTTCTTTTGGAAGAGTAATGTTTTCCAAAACATTAGACTGCAGAGTTGAACAGTTTTTAAATACGGCTTGTCAACAGTCACTTCAAAATTGTTTTTCCAGTTTTATATGATTCAAAGTTATTCCTCAAATATTAAAAGAGGGCGGGGGGAAAGCTGACTTCTGGCTGATATTTTCCATGCAAGATCTGAGCCCAAAGGCAGAGACAGCATGTGGAAAAAGTGATTTGTGATGGGAGAGAGAATACAGCTAAGCCATCTGGCATTTGGAGAATGCTCAGTGTTAGAGTGGACTGTGTGCTGATGCGAGGTGCTGACTTGACTGCCTCAGCATGAGAAGCTGCCTTGTTCTCCCATATTCATAGAAACGGTATAATTTGGGCTTTAACAGCATAAATTTACTCTTGCTTTCTTTATCAACATGCTTTATAGGCCAGCAACAAAGGACAATTCTAAAGGCTGTGCCTACCCAATCCTTGGGTCCTTTGCCAGGACTAACAAGGCAGCAGTTAGCACACGCAGGCTGCAGTGAGTTAAGTTTGTTTGTTGTTTTTTTTTTTTAAGTGGTGCGGGGCTAAAATTAGATGGCCACCACAAAGAAATTGTCATAATGGTCATAACTCGTGGCCCACCAAGTACAGTAATCTTCTTTGATAGCAGTCAGCAGAAGGGTGGGATGCACTCTGAAGGGAAGAACCTCAAAATAATCATTAGGCTAAGAGCACGCTGTCAGAGAAGTTCCTTCCCAGCTCCAGGAAGGCAACAATTGCCTGTGTCCCAAAATGTGCAAGGCTCATATCCTTTACATTTTAACACAAATCTTATGCACAGGACAAACATTATTTGGTACATCCACTCAAATTTAGTAATAATTTGGTTGCAAAAGACAATAATCTCTTAGACTCATCTCTTTCCACCTCTTACAGAGAAGGATGAGGTTTGATAATGGCAATACAGACTAGCTACAACTTTAGTACAGCATGTTCTGTGTCAGCCAATACATGCTTCCCCAGCTACTCTCCAAGGAAAGTTTTGCAATGCCATTCCAAAGCTCAGAGGGCACCTGTGTTCTACAACACTTGTGATACAGGAGAAGCAGCAATTAGCAGAGGCTAACTGCCAAGTGAAAAGGTAAAAAAAATAATTTTGTGATTGAATTGGGAGCCTCTATCACGCTTGAAATGCTGTGCTTTACCTTTTCATTGGAGACTCCAAAATCTGTGTCCAATGGCAGTGTGTGGTTCTACATTTGGTCAGCAGAAGAGCACTACTATCACCAAGTCATAAGCAAATTATTACTATTTCACTAAAATGGAGCCTATTAAATGATTTCCTGAAACTCTTAAGTTGCAGGAGTCATGGTGTCATAACTGACCTTGCTCGAGCTATTGATTTTCTTAACTTTCTCAGATGTCTCTTCAGGTTCCTTATGTACTGCCTCAGATGCTGGGAAGAAAGATGATTTGTTTTATGACACATCGCAAATGACCAATTCTATTAGAAATAAGCTTATAGGAAGTTCACATAAAAATGGATACATCCAAAAGGAAATCCAAGACAGCTCACTGCAACAAAATTCATACTTAAGGCTGCTGAACATCTTTTTGTTTTTCATAGATTTATTAACTTATGTTTAAAACACTGTCAGTCACCTACCTGAATGCAGTTTAATAAGTTCCTCTATTTGGGATTCTGTAACACGCTTTAGTTAATGGCAGATGTTTATTTTCTAAAAGATATTCTCTATCTGTAATCACTGCAGTGACTGATTTAGAAGGAAACGGTAGGAAATGCACAGGACCAACATGCTTTTTTTTTTTTTTTTAATAAAAAGTAACTTTACAGTAACATAGGTGAGGGGAGTACAGAAGAGATGCCTTGTTTTTCTGCCACTTAATCTGTGAAATAGTGAGACTCTGAAGACAGGATGACATTCTTAACAGTCTGAGTTATGAAAAAAATAGAAAATTCATACAGATCTCCATGTTCAGTACACCAAACAGTCTTCATTTTGAGGATCTGATTTTTTTTGTGTACATGTAGAGGAGTCATCTGGGTCATTAACAAATGATTAGCTAACGTTACATAGTATTTGTCACTTTATAAAAGAAAGTTCTGTCTGTCTGTAGTGTTAAGATACTGCGAGAGAATAAGGGGGGGGGAAAGCATTACGTTTATGCTCCTAAATTAAAATACTTCTTCTTCTCTTCTCATGCTATTTTTTTAAAACAAAGGATCTCAAAGCAATTAATGACTATGAAAAGCAAGGAGAACCAAAACATAGTTGAAGTGACCTGTCTTCACCATACACTTACCACTTCCCAAGCAAAACACAATCCTTCATTTCAATTCTAGATTCTTTAGGCTCTAGATTGGGCTTAGTTTCCTTCTACTGACAGAAGACAGTAAGTCCTTCAGACAGTTTCTAAACCTACATGCTAATGTACAATAAGAGTCTAAATTGTACTGCTCACCTTGAGATTTCTCTTGTGAAGGTCCCATCTGAGATTTATTCCTTAGTATCTTTGGCTCAGGCAGAAAATGAACCCCTGTTTAAAAAAAAAAAAAAAAAAGAGCGAGCTTGGTGAGCACTCTGCAGTAACTCTGATGAGTAGAGCGCTAGCATCCCTGAGACAAAGTACAAAAGGGAACTCAGCTACATTTGTCTCAGGAAGAACTCTTCTCTCAAAAGCCCTCTAAATTATTTCATTCACAAAGTCCATCGCAATACAATATTAAAAAAACCCCAAACTTGTGACCAGTTAAAACATACTTTTCAAGAGCAACCTGTCCAGCATTAAGACAAAAAGTTAGAATTCTGTTTCTGTCGAACACATTATTTACTGAGAAACAACATTACAACATTACTGAGTTTTCAAATGCACCAAGCTGATATAGAAAAAGAGGCACTGGAGATAAACCACACAGATACAAGGAAGATACCTCTCCATTACCACTTTAAAAATTATTTTTTCTCCTTACAAATGGATCTAAAGCTTTACACAGACTTTTTTTTAAGTCACTCTCCCTGCCAACAACACATTGTACTTGTTTTCAAACAGACACTCAATGTAGTGAAAGCAGGGCTTATCAAAATAGGACCTTTCCTGAGTCCAGATTCCTTGTATTTCACCAAAAGCATGAAAAACTGACTGGCAAGCAGAGTTTCAACCAGAACCATCTGAAACTCAGCTGTTGGCACACAGACACTGGACTCACGGCAAAAATCTATGGAAAAGAAATCTGCTGGAGAACCTGTGACTCAAACCTTAGTAGATTCACATAGCTCTGAAAAATTCAGCAGTAACAGACTCGGCTTCATTACTGGAAAAATCAAAACCAATGGTTTACCATCCTGAAGGGATTCTAAATTCTTGTTATTGCAAGGAGAGCCATCAGGAGCATTAGTTTCTTTTCCTTTTTCTTCCTCTGTTGTCATTTTCATTTCCAGGTTTGATGCTCTGCTGTTTATTGCATCTACTTCTTGCTTCTCCTCCATTTCTTCCTCTTCTTCCTCCTCCTCCTCCTCCTCTGGGCCATCATCTTTCATTTTTAACAAGCTTTCAGGGATGTCTGGACGCTTAACAGGCAACTTCTGCAGGAGAAAGACTTGTGCGTCAGTGCTAAGATAAATGGAGGTGGAAGTCACAGATATTCATTACAGGAGAAAGCACACACATTACTGTCATAGAGACAGCTGGTAAGGAAACACTCTCAGGATGAAGAATAGTTACGTTTTAAGGAAAAGTTATTAGTAGAGATGGAATACGAAAAAATATATCCTGTCCATAGACAAGGAGTACAGTCTTTTCATACAAGGGACACTGGAAACTGCATCAATCTTGAATATGATCTAAGCTATAAGCTCAAGAAAAACAAAAGAAAGTACAGGACCAGCTGCTGAGCTATAGCAGTGGTTCTGCCTGATGTTCCCAGACTGCCTCTACTTGATCCACTGCCTTTTGACCGCACATGTGCCCCAGCAGACTGGCTGTACAAGGGCACAGAATGGCAACTGCTGGCAGCAAACAACATCCAACAGCCACTGCTTGCTGCCCTGTGCACCTCGCACTGCCGCAGGCTTGCGCCTCCATGCTGTGTCCATGCATGTGAGAAGACACGGCTGCCATGTAGTCTCCATAGCCTGAGAAGGTGTCTGAGAAATAGCCTCTGACTCGCAGCACTTACAAGTCCAACTTACCCCTAGGCTTCCAGTTTTCAGCTTGAATTTGCTCCCCCCTTTCATTGCACCAAAGAGAGGCAGGGTAATCTTTTTAGGCTTGCTCTCTGCTTCCAGACTGTAACTCCCACTCCTAATAAAAATCAGATACAAAGGAAAACAGTGTGCAAAGTATCAAACAAGTCTTATATTTACAAATGCAAAAAGTCTGCAAATTAGAAGTGGATATATAAAAATCCTTTTATTTCTCTGTCACTTGCAGCATCCAAGGAAAAAGCTGCAGGAGATGACTCCTCTATCCTACATACATGTTGCAGGATTCAGACATTTGCCATAACAGGAAGCAAAAAAAAAAAAGAAATCTATATCACACAGACTCCCTCAAATTCAATTGCACACACATACTTACATATGTATATAATATATATGTATACATAAAAACACACTTGGAGGCCAAACCTCAATTTAAGTAAATTAATTAAGTAATTAAACCTCTAATCAAGCTGCCACTAGCAAATGACGAACCCAGGACACTCCCTCTTGAACTGCAGTAGCGCTGCTAGGCAGTAGTTGAACAGCCATTATACTTGACTTCCAGGTACATTTCATGGAGTGGAAGTGGTTTTCATGTTGCATGTAACACAAAATTCTTCAGTTCCTTTTGGAAGCAGGTTGGGAAAAAAAATTAAAAAGGCTGACACCATGCTTCCAATCCCTTCCCCCTCTCATCCTCCCAGTGTGGGCTTATCTTACTGCAGTGCTGTGGTACATCTGCCTCAACCATAGATGCTGCAACAGCCAAAAGGCACAGCGGCTCTTCAGAGAGATGAGCCAGGTAGTTTGGAAAGCCGTCCTGCTTTTGTGTTTGGAAAGCTGCCTATTTACTGGGCTTGCACAACTGCCCAGGGGTAACAACAATGGTAAAAGTAATTGTTTTACACTTTAGCCAAGACTTACTGGGGTTTCAGCTCAGGCAGTTCTGCAGGCTTGACGAGCTTTATTAACCCTTTCAGTCTCTGTTGTTCTTTCTTCAGTTCAAACGACCGCAAGTGAAGCTTCTTTCGTGCCACACTGTCTAAGGTGGACCCTGATTTCATTTCAGTCATGAATTCATCCAAGGAATCTTGAGCTGCTGGCTGGGACTGGACTAGGCAAGATAAAGGGAAGATGCATATTGTTACGGGTGGGGAGATGAGAGCTGTACTCATCAAGTCCTACCTTTAGAGAATAAGGTATATAGGAACAACTATCCTCTCTGCAAGTTTCTTTTGAATGGTGAAATAATGGAGGTTGTTAGCCCTGGAAAGATGAAAGCATTTCTCCTAACAAAAGCCTGACAGTAAACTTTAATCCACTTACATAACAAAGCCTCTGTTTCTTTATGAGTAAGTGTCTCTATTCTAGGTTGTTCATCTCACTTCAAGATCTGCTGTTCCTAAAAAAGTGGCTTATGGGTTCATTTCGTAGTCACAAACTAAAATAAACACAGCTACAAAGAATCCCACACCACTGCATGGGGAATCTCATTTTGGCTTTCCTGCAATGTTTATGTAATAACATTTGCAAAGCTCAAAATGAATCAACACATGGTGCTGCCTACTACCCTTGGATGACTGAGTGCATACAAGAACAGTTTCATATGTTAGGCCATTCACACAAAATTTACCTTTGTTTTGACTGGATTTTCTAACAAGAAAACACTGCTCTGTACTTGAAAAAGAGTAACAACAGTCTTTCTGTCCACCTGATTCCAAATATTAATAATTCTATGCATATTTGACTAATTATAATAAAACTCAGGAGGAAAAACTAAAGCTCTAATGACTAAGAAAAATAAATACAGAATTCTAACACATGGATTTCAAATAACCAAACAAAAAGCCCCAGGAAAACTCCTTTCCTGGGCTTGAACAAGGCTTCAGAAGTTTTTATATCGTGTTCCAAAATAACTTGGAGGCAAACAAAGAAAAGTGTTGTTGCTAGAATTTTAACAAGTCTTTTGACAGGCAGTCTTCTGCCTTTTAATATTATATGAAAAGTGGCAAATCCAATATTTATTTGCTGCATTATAAGCATTTATGCATATATGCACAAGCATAATTACGTGACCAATGAGTTATTTTCAGTTCAGCCTGACCTAATTAAGTAGCACTTGAAATTTTAAACGTGTACAAATAAAATAAGTTATTGTTAAGAGTACATATTCAAGCAGTTTTACATGACTTAAATATTTAGAGAAAAGTCTAATAAGACTCATGTTTACAAATCGACTCACTTGAAAAGGATATTTCTGATCTAGAACAAAACACAGTTTACAATTTGCAAATATATGAAAGCCACAACAGTAACTGTTCAAAGATATACAGAATTAAGAGGCTTCAAACGATAAGAAACAGTCGTAGCATCCACCTCCACACAAATACAAATGATGACAAAACATGTCATAAAAGAAACTCAGATAGAAATACTCTTCTTTTTCCTCATAACTATTGATATGAACCAAGACAAAAAACATCAACGAAAAGGTATTGTTAACAGTCTGAAACTCCTAGCAGGCAGGAGCTGAGCAGAACAATCATTTAATTTAAACACCAAATTTCAAAGATATGGTTTACTGTTTAGTCAGATAATTCAGAACAATTAAAGGTATAGCTCTGCAGCTCACTTCTTTCGCTGCAGAACAGTGTAAGTGCTTCAGCCAGTAAGTGATCTTCAGCGAGTCAGATCACCCCTTCCTGCAAATAGGATTCTCTGCTTGATTCCAGCAACAGTGCCTAAGATCAGGTAGTTCAGCTTACAGGGTTACTGTTAGCATTCAGTATCTGTTGCAGCAGTTTTCTACACTATTGAAGTCAAATTTGACATTGCTAGGAGGTGAATCAATCATGGCTATTATACTTTATATTCCAGTGAAAAAAGCTGTAGGGCTATTTCCTGCACCATTAGCTTATTGATAATTTTCTTCTGAACAGGCAACCAAAGATGACACTGAAGAGCTCTATGTATTTGATTTTCATTCAGCTGCATCAGTGAACGAGAGATACCAAGTCAGTCCATCAGTAATTAGTTCTGAAGAACTCCAGAGAACAATTTATGAACTTCTACTGCGATATTTTAGACAACCACTTAATTTCTCCAAGTGCTTGGTAAGAGGTGTTGCAATCTAGCCTGTCATTCACTCATTGGTCTCTCTACACTCTTGCCCTAAGGCTACAAATAATCATTTAGAGCAAGCAGAAGTGTGTTAAGGTTTCAGAACTGTATGTAATGCAGCAGCTTTGCTAGACAGCTCATGACAGTGGTAAGAATCACCCATGATCAATACCCATGCTCCTGGCTTACAGTTGTACTCAACATCTGTGATTAACCCGAAGCATCCAAAGAAACAAGAGAAAACACAAGTATCTAGAACACACACACAAAGTAACTGATGATGCAATACTTGCTATGTTTTATGCTGGCCTAGTTCTAGGAAATTCCCATCCAATACTGAATTACTCTGTGTTGCAATGAGTGCTGAGACTACAATTTTTCCAAGGCTCTAAACTATCTGTGCAACCAGTTACAATTTACCAAACCATGATAACATGTATCAGAATTATATGGTGCTAGTAGAAGTCTATAAATGAACTGATTCTTCCTTCTCCCAGCCTCTCCTACAATATGATTTAACAATCTTGTTGAGAAACAGTATCAGCAGAAACAAAGGCATCGTAACATATGAAAACTTGGAATTACACATCTCGGACAATATAAAGCATTAGCTTCTCTTGCTAGTCAATTGTTAACTACTTATCAGAACAGTCATGCCGAAAACAATTCCTTCAAACACACTGAACCGACCCATCAGTTAGAATGCTCAGTGGAACAGTACTGTTTTCTGAACAGTGACCTGGTATAATCAATCACTAATAAAATGTTGATACAAATAAGTTTTGGTGTGGAGCCGAATTACTAGAAAGAAACATACTCATATAATGCACAAAAGATAACCCAGCTGTCAGATTGCTGCTAGGCTTCTTGGAGAGAAACTCTTATGACAAACCGACATTGCAACCTTTATTAATGCCAACTCTGTTAAAAAGGTTCTTGTATGAAGAACCAGCCTAAACACATTTCCTTCATGCTTTCCTTTTATTCCAGAAGACATCATCAATAACAGAAAGCAAAATGCAGCTATTTGTATAGTATGCTTTTAAATCTAACTCACTACAAGATACAATCACCACTTTGGCAAGGCTCTGCCTTTGTATGCAAAGGCATAGTCCTAGAACCTGAATGGCACCCTCATAAGCTAGCAAGTTCACTGAACATACAGGCTAAGCGTCAACTGCTTTGACTCTTTTCAAGGTGCATTCACAATGAGAGAAGTGAAATAAAAGATACTCTCTTTTCTGTCAGTTGTTTGCTCTTCCCTTATAAATGGTTTTGGAAGGAGTGGAAAAAAAGTGTTCCTCAAACTGGGTCAGTTTCACTAATATGGGCAGATAAACAGTAATAATGCTCACCCTCTTAAGCCCCAGGAGCTTGTGCACTCACCTCCTTGCCTTAACTTAAGATGTTGCTTGCTTTGGAAAAAGCTGCATTCGTTAGCAAGTAACTATACACACAGAGTACATAAACTATTGGATGAAGAGTGTAAGTATCCTCTCCAGCTAACTCCGTGACCTGCAAATCTTCCTACCCCTTTGTGAAAAGTGGACACTAAAAAAAAAAAAGCACTTAAGACAGAAATCCGTAAGATACATTTTCATCTCTTCATTGTTCTTTATGGAAAGCACTACGAGCAAATAAACTTCATGCCTTACCTTTTCCTGAAGACTTCAGCTTCTCCGTTATCTCAGAAAGCTCATTTTCAGCTTCATTTAGCTTTGTGACCTACAAAAGAACAACATACTTAGAAGATCTTTTTATCTTCTTGACATCCTCTTTTAAGAGTTACTCAAATATCCTACCAAATTACCTCCATTTTTCTACTTCTGATCTTTGACCAGGAGTTTCTGGGCTAAAAAAATATAGTCTAGATTGTTCCTAAACAACTTATCAGTCCTTTCACATACTGTTCACATAATTTTATTTCTGAAACACAAAAACGCATATAAACACAAAAACTTCTGCAGCAATGTTATACCACCACTGTGATCCTCCAATCCTCCCTATCCCTGCTCCCTCACACCCTATTGTCTGTGTAGGACTTTTAGTTGTCATACGCCTGTCAGTCCAGGCTGCTTATTCTTTGAAGAAGAGTGAGATCCTCCTTTGGGTTGTGCACTGTGCACTTGAAAGCTCACAACTATTTTCAGGATGCTTTAAAACTATTTTAAAAGTATCCTGTTCTAGTATTTCATTTACCCACTGTTGTAATCCACCAAGTAGAAGGCAATACTACGCAGGCAAAAGCAAGGTAGTATGCTTCCACTAGAATAAAGTAAGCAATATTTTCAGGTATTTATAGATACTGTCCACAAATCAAGAAAACCACTATTTTATTTTAACTTGGCCAATTGAGAGCTAAAGGTCTGAAATGATATCAGAGTTTAAGCTAACAGAGAAAGATCAGGAAATATTTTTTATTTTCCTTCTTAGTAGTAATACATGCATGAGAGAATAAGCCTGGCATGCCATAATAATTCTTCTTACCAGGGAGTCATAAGTCTCTGGTTTTTCTTCTATTTTACCAGCTTTTTTCATTCTGTTCAGTCGTTTCTTTTCTACAGCACCAGTTCGATCAAGGAAGGTGTCATCATCACTGTCATAAAAATCCTCATCTTCCCAGTTCTTTGATTTCCTTTTTCGGGATACTGGGAAAGGTAAAGGACAAGGCAAGAAACAAAATGATTTCCATACCACTGAGCAATAAAACAAATTCATGATAGCCATCTCAAATCCCTAATTTAGGGCTTTTAGAACAATCACAGCATTTGACTAGTTATTCACCTGCTTCTTGCCTCAGTACTCCCCGAGCATCGAGTAGCCTGCAAGCTTCCAGTGCGCATTGTATCATTGCTTCCTTCTTCTTTCCGGAATGGAGAACCTCTGCCACCAGCTGCTTCCCTGATGCATCATCCACAGGCAACCTGTTCAGTTTGAAGGATCAGAGAACAGCTCAGATACAAACAGCTTTTCACGGATGCTACTCAGATATTTTATTTATCATGTTGGCATTGTCCTTTCCATTTCACTCTAGTCTTTTTTTGTGGGTTAAATATTTTCACTTTTCATTTCATACACAAGCATGGATTTCCTAAAGCATGTGAGTAAATTTTTAGTTCACTAGTCCAAACAATAATTCTTCCTATATTCATTCCATTGGGAATACAGGAAGTTAAAAGGTTAAATGTCAATTCCCAAATCAATTTAAGCACCAATATCTTGCATCCATGCAACACCAGTAACAAATATTTTTCCATGCTGAAACAAAGGTTTCTTAAGTAGTACAGTCATTGCAATGTTGTACCTATCCATCTGAGGCCTATCCTGTTGACTTAATTTCCACCTCACCTTCTCCTGTCTTATAAAAGAATGACATTAGTGGCCTCTTGCAGGAGCCCATCAAAAACTGCCTTATACCATCAAAGAATTGAAATTGGGTACACAGTAGAATGAATGATTTTTTCTCTCTCTCCCACTAGGAGTTGAAAGATATTGTTTCCTAGTTTTAAGAAATATATGAAATGGAAATACAAGAGAAGAAACAAGGGGAACTGAAAGAACCTAGACTTTTGCTTTCCCGATTTTCATCTCTAAGGAAAACCAAATGCTGCCAGACCAGAAAGGAACGCAGACACTGAACTAGGCACTGATCCTGTAACTTCTGTCTCAGTATCAGGGCTTAGGTCTAATTCCAGCTGGCCTCCTTGCCAAGTGTGACAAGACAAGTAATTTCTTCAGCTTTTGTTTGTGAATTCAAGGAAGTCAGCTTCTATATACAAAAGTGAATGGAGATATACATACTTGATCCTGCATAGCCAGCTATTGTGCCCACGATCATCATATTCATATTCTAACTCTTCTCCTAGAGAGGAAAAGAAAGTTGATGTAGTAACCAAAATTAAAATAAGCAGGAATAATCTTTACAGCAGAGAAGAATGTCATGGTTAAACAAAAGAGATAAAATGCCCTTGTTACTTATCAAAGGACTGACTTTGCTGCCTTTTTTTTTTTTTAAGCCATGGGATCTTCAGTCAGTATTATGCTCGTTTGGTTGTTTTTCACAATCAAGGCTTTTTCAGATTAAAAAAAAAAAACCACCTTCACCAACCCCCCCCCAAAAAAACTTGACCAGACAAAAAAAAAACCAAAAACTTACCCACAATGTAGTACAAAAGTTTAGCTCCCACACCTTAATTTCCAAAGAAAAGCATTAGCACAAATGTCACACTTTGCTAAATAGAAAAAATTACATTTAATTAAAAAAAAGAAAAAAAAGCACCTTCTCTGTCAAAAAAGCCCTGTAAGGCCTTCCTAGGATCTTTCATATAGAAGGCATCTTGTACATCTTGAAAATCAATAGCAATAGGGTTTTCTTCAACCTCATCCTCCTCAGCATCCTCCCCTAGAAAGCAGCAAAGTACAAAAAAAAATGGTGAAACTTAGGAAGAGAACACCCGTATATTTCAGCTTTTGTTAGTTTGAAAGAAGTAGCAGCTACATCATCCTAAAATCATTTCCCTTAACTTGAATATTATTTCTGTATCCAATAAAAAACAAACCTGCTTCTTTTTTGCTATTAGTTATCCCATCATAAGATACAGTTTTGCAGATGAATGTCACTGCAGTTTCAGCACTTTTAAGGGTTTATTTGCTTATACATTTCCATTCAAAAAAACCAACTCATTTTGTACTGGAAAGCTCATTAATTACAATTTATCTAGCTTTAAGATGTGGACTTCCTGTTTAAATTTAAAGACAGCTATACTGCATAGAACTCTCAAGCAATTAAATTTCACCTCTCGGGCAAAAGTGTGGGCATCATCACAGGAACAAAACACATAGCACTAACCTAAACTCTCAGTTTCGTGGCCTTTTATAGGTGTAGGCAAATTACCTTCTCCCTTTTAAAAGGAGCTCTAGCATACTTCTCACCAGATGTAAGCCTGCCTTGTCACAGCACTCTTCTTTTAAAAAGGATAAGGATTAATCTGTACTCAAGAACTTCCACTGGATTGGGACACTTGGTATCCAGCTGGAATTTCAACACTAGTATTCACTGAAAACTGGCTTAAAGACCTTCCAAGGCGTATCAGCTGATTTATACATCATCACTTACCCATTCCCCACGAGCAGCTCATATCACTGTTCTGACTCCTCTCACTTCTCTCCTCTTTTTCATCTTCCTCATCAGAGTCCTCTCCCAACATTGTCTTTTCTAATTTTGCTTGCTGCTGCTTACGGAGTGCCTTCAGTTGAGTCACAGTTAGTTCCGACTCAGACTCCTGGTCCTCTTTGGGTCCCTATGTCACAACAGTAGCTTAGCAGAAGTGTTTTTTAAAAGGAAAAAAGAAGTAGTATTTTCAACACACATGCAGATTATGTACAATAACATAAACAAATAATTATAGCGCTCTTCAAAAAGTGGAATTATTAGACCATTTGTTATGGTTTGCATCCCCAAATATATTAGTTTTAATGCCCTTTCCAAAGGGGGGAAAAAAAAGAGCATTACTGTGCACTTGTAGTCAGATCAATCTCAAATGTAAATGTATTTTAAAGGCAGAAGGTAAAAATTTCCATCAGTGCCACATGGGAGAATTTGAGGAACAAGCAGCTTCTGAAGTGCGTGTAGGGCACACCAAGTGCTCTCTAAGTTCCTACTGATAAAAGCTCCCCTTGTTCACAAAGAAATATCGGTGCTTTACTTTCCTGATACATCATACTGTTGGAGAGAAACGCCTTTCGCACTCACTGCACATCAGCAGAAGCTGCCACGCCTATTCTCAGGCTGAGCCCCTGGCAGAGCTGCCCTGTGCCCAGTGCACCCGGGCGATGCAGTGGCAGGGGGACCCCACGGCCCAGCTCTGTCCTTCAGCCCCAGACCTCACCGCATAGCTGGCAGTGGACATCTACAGCTGACTGCTTTTCCCCAGTAAAACAACCACGGCAGCGCTGGGCTCCTTCCAAAGCATCCAAACCGCTTCACACCTCAGAAGCGGCTTTCACCCCGAGACGCCAGGGAGATGTAGATGGAGCCAGGTAAATCCCTGAGCTTGATCCAGGGAAGTCTTTACCACACGAGCCACCCGACACACGCCCCAGGGAGCGCGGGGGGGCCGCCCGGGCCCCGACCCACCTGCAGGAGGAAGAGGCGGGAGCTGCCGCCGAAGCGGAGCCCGTGGCCCACCCGCACCCGGCAGTAGGTGCGGGGCGGCACCCGCGCCTTGTTGAGGAAGGTGCCGTGGGTGCTGCCCAGGTCGTACACGTAGAAGCCGGCGGCATCGGCGCCGTCGGGGGAGCAGCCAGGGCCGCGGTACTGCAGCACGGCGTGGTGCCGCGACACCGAGGGGTGTTCCAGGGCCAGGGCGCAGCCGGGCAGCCGCCCCACCAGGAACCAGCTGCCGCCCTCCAGCCGCACCGAACCCAACGCCACGCCGCCCTTCAGCACCTCGAGCCCGTAGCCGGCGCCGGCCGGCGGGCGGCTGCCCCACGGCGGCTCCTCGTAGCGCGGCGCCGCCGGC
>VYZW01000839.1:209463-294468 GCA_013401315.1 Balaeniceps rex | reverse complement strand
GGGAGGGAGGGCGGGCGGGCAGGCGGCGGGGCCTTGCGGGGGCGGCGGGGCCTGCCGAGTGCGGCCCCCAGAGTTTCTCCACGCAAATCAGTGCACGCCGTGGGTCCCGCTCAGCGAGATGCCGGCGTGGCCCAGGTAGAGCCGCACCAGCCCTTGTTACAAATAGAAATAATTACCGCCTCACGGGTGCGTTCCTTTCTTCTTCCCCCCCTCAGGAAAAGCAGCAATGTGTTAAATGCCAGCGTTGCGTCCTGATGCCATCGTGGAAACCGCGCTGCTCAGTGAGGCGCTGAGCGACAACTTTCTTGACAGTCATAATTTGCTGTATTCAGAGCGTCATCCCAGCTCTGGTTTCTGTTCCTGCCCAAAGCCTAGCGCTTTTCCCTGCAACAACCCTCCTTTGTACTACAGTATTTGGTAGCCTTCTGGGCTCTGCAGACAATACGTGACCTTTGTAAAAATGCTGCGATATTGGGGTGAGATTCCGGTTTCATGTAACCAGGCCAACCGCAGCTCCTTTGACCTGCTTCAGCGTGAGTTTCGTACTGTGGAAGTCCAAGATCCTCCATTGCATCAGCCATCTGCAAACAAACCCCGGCCGACCACTATGTTGGACATCCCCTCGGAGCCCTGCAGCCTCACAATTCACACCATTCAGCTCATCCAGCACAACAGGCGGCTGCGCAGCCTGATTGCCATGGCTCAGGCTCAAAACCAGCAGCAAGCGGAGGGCATAAAAACTGAAGACAATGAACCTCTGCCATCTTGTCCGGCCTCTCCACCTCTCCCTGATGACCTGCTTCCTCTGGATAGCAAAACCCCCAAAATGCCATTTCAGCTGAGGCACAGTGACCCAGAGAGTGATTTCTACAGGTGTGTTGATATTTCTTTGGGTTAGTTCTTGGCTGAAGGAAAGCTGAGTGGTTTTTAATACATATGTAGTTATGTTGATTCCCTTAGGCTGAAGGGTCAAACAGTTGTATGTAAAGTATAAAATGGGCTTTGAAAAGGAAAGATTTAGATTTCTCCCGTGTGGATAACATGCACATTGCTTGAAATAAATGTGCTTTTGTTTTGTGTGGATAAAATATGGACGTGTCATGCTGATTTCTGTCTTGTTAGTGCTACGCTAAATGTTTGTGAATGATTTTGCTATCTTCAATGGTATTTTGACAAGTTTAGTTATAGGATGTGAAGTCTCTTCTATTTAGGTCACTTGCTCACAACTAAACTTGCCTTATTGTAACTGAAAATCCAGAAGACACATGACTAGGCTTTGGCTGTTTAGTTGTAGGTTCTGAAAAGATGGTTTGATAACATATTTGTAAGATTTCAGTGGCCAAGGACCTGTGACATAGCTATCACATTTCACCCTGTTTGTTGGTGTTTCTCTGGTCAGAGGTGGCAATGAGTATGGGTAAAAGGAATTCTTGTCTCTGACACTGGTTCCACCAGCCAAGGGCTGGAGAAAACGTAAAGGAAGGTTGCATTGCTTCTACCTCTGCAGCCAATCTTTGGTTAAATAGTATTGCCACCGCCTCCCTCTCTACCTCTCTGACATGCACTAAATTCACAAAGAGGTGTTGCATTTCTTGCAGGATCTCACGATACTTTGTAGGTTATGTGTGTTTAAATTCAGGGATTAATCCTCACTACTATAACTTTCTCTTCTTAGATTAAAGATTGTACACCAATGAACATGTTGTGGGAGAGGGTAATACATTCTAGTTTTTAAAAAGGGGAAAATGTTTATCAGTAGAATATAATGTATCAGTTAAATGCCACTGAGATCTTTAATTGCCTGAGGCTGTATAAAATGTGTTTTATTGAAAGATGTTGCTTTTGGTAACATAGTCTCTCTGAAGAGTAGAGCGATTCTTTAGTGCTGTTTGTAGAGGAACACCGTCATAATTCTCAGAAGAAATAAAGTAATTAGCCTAGAGGGGTGAAGGGAAATCCAGTCCTATGAGGCTAAAGTCTGAGCCCTGTGAGTCTTGTTCTTTCTGGCCCTGTGGTTTGTAGAACTGAGCATTGTTTTGGTCTGTCCTCCCCGGTGGCTTCAGCTTTAAGTTCAGTTTTCTGTGGCTCTGTCCATCTTTTGGGGGCTGCTTTGTCTTTTTGTTGTCCCTTGTGAGTTTCTGGGGTCCAAGTAAAGAAATGTTATTTAGCAGTCAACCACATGGGGGAGTTTAAGGACTAGATTGTAAAAACTGTATAGACAATTTTGAAATTAAATGTTTTGTGGCTGACAGAGAGTGGATTTATAATGAGCTGCAGTGTAGACTAGAATTTAATCGTGTGCTTGCTAAACCAAACACATTTATGCTTTTCCAGGAGGAAAGCTTTGAGTTTGTTGTTGCATGTTTGTTCTTAACTGTTTTAAGATACTGACGTGAATTAAGAACAGCAGCTGCTGTTATAGCAGTAAAAATAAAGTTATATGATTTGCCGACGCTTGTTCTTAGTGTGTAAAAACAATTTAAGGAAGACCATTCTTTCCCTCGATAAAAGATGGTAGTGCTTAATTTCATGCTGCCTTCTGAAGTGCTGTTGTCAGAGTTACAGTATTCGACTAAATCCATGTTTTAATTCCATTTTATTTGGCAGTAACTTGGGTCGGCGAAGCAGTGTATAGGTATATTTAGACATAGGAAGAAAGGAAGATAAGAGCAGCCAGCCTGCATCAGACCACAAGTTTCTTTATTATAGTCATGTCCTGTTCTGTTTCCTTGTTGTTCATTTTCATCCTTTGATCCCACACCCTTGTCTTTTATTTTGTTATTCCCTGGATTCATTTTGGTTTTCCTCCCCTCTGCCCTGCCCCATACCTGCAACCCCTACCTCCTCATCCCTTTTGAGGTGAGGAAGAGGCAGAACCTAATTTACTGCTATTTTTCAGTTGTTTTGGTCTTTTCAACCCCCCAAAATCTGTACCACCAGCAGTTTTAATCACAACTCTACTCCTCTCCTCCATCCTTCCAGACTCTGTATAAATATGTTGAAACAAACCTTGACTCTGGCACAGATCCTCGAGGGAAGACCTGGGCTCCACAGTGGAGATCTCTTATGTACTTGCTTATTGATGGATTTGGAAGTCTCTAGTAGGTTTGTGAAACAGGTTTTCCATTTACAAAAGCTGTCTGGACTCTTTCTGAGTGTGTCATATTTACCCATGTGTCCTCTAATTCTGTTCTTATAATTTCTTTGAATTTCCCTGATGCACCAGATGCAGAACGTATCAGGCTTTCTAGCCTGCAGTTCTTCAAATGTCTTCTGAAGCTGTTAGAAGAAAATGTTTTCATGTTTTCTGTCTTCTGGTCCTCAAGGACCAAGACAGTTTAAAGCAAGAGGTGACTCACCACAGCTATTCAGCTATTTCATCCTTGAATTCCTTTAGTATTCCTGTATGAATTACCATCTGGTCCTGGTGATTTGCAACTGTTGATGTTACAGTTCTTGGAATACACAATAAGGGATTAACATTAGTTTATGGTTGGTATAGAAACAGAAGGTAAGCTTAAAGCATAATCGATGAAGAATGAGTAAGGAACTGTAGACTTGAAACTACCATTTGAACAGGAGTGTCTTACCATAATATGGCTGCTAGCTTTTCCTTCTTCTCTGTTCAGCTTCCTCCAATTAGCATGGATCTGTCTTCAAAAGAAACCTAACCTACTCATTATGTGCCTCTTCAGATGCTTTTTCATGTGTGTGCATGGCTGGTTTCTTAACAGATTTCTCTGCCATTCTCTCATTTGTGTTTCTGACCACATCGGATATGTGCTTTGCATTGAAAGACAATCTGTGAATGAAATTGGGACCTTGCAATGGGAAGACAGTTCATGGCAGAAATATCTGTACAGAAGTAGGGAAGCATGTGTTGGTGGGATCACAGGTTTAATGTTGGGAAGGGTTTGCAGCAGTGGAAATTAGAGCAGGCAGAACATATTTCCCCTGCTGGACGGAGCACTTCGGCTTAGCCCCTAAACTGTCCCATCTTCTGGGTTAGGCCACTGGGACTCAATTTATTTTCCAAACATTATCTATTACCTCTTGCCATTATCTGTTGAGCAGTTTCTTTTTATAGCTGTGCAGCCTTCTGTAGACATAGCAGACATATTTAAAAAGAGGCTTACTCAGGATGGGGTGGAAAGAGGCCCTTTTTCAAAAGGAAACAACTTTCTGGTTTGAGTTAGTGTGCTGTGTACTTTGATGCACTCTCTGACTGGTATAATCTCATTTTTTCAATGTTCTTTATTTTACTGTTTTGGGGAAAATGGCTGTGAAGTGACCTTGTTGCACCTCATTTGGTAGAAATTCAACTCCACAGTGCAGTGTTTCATAAAATTGATGTGTTCATAGGAAAAACAATCCCTCCCTCCGTCTGCTGCTAGCTTATGCTCACCTAGGAGGGAGCAGAGCACTTCAATCCGTTACTGCAGTTGAGTGAACCTCAGCTGTCGTTCCTTGTACTGACTTAGCCCAAACACTTTCCCCTGAAGATAGTTGCATGGGAAATGAACCATGAGATCTCCTTCCCTCTAAGAAAAACAGCCTTACAGGAGAGGAGCTTGGGTGGATGGATTGTGGTGCCTTTGGGGAATGTCATGTTGACACAGAATACGGGCCTTTTGTGAGTTCCGAAACCTTATGAATCCTGAAAAATAAGCCTGTTTGGTATCAACGGACAGTTTTTTCTGTTGTGAAGATCTGCATGTTGCAGGTTTGATGGCAGCAGTGGGAGAAGGCTGGGCTTTGGGTCTGATGAATTCATGGCTTGGCAGGTAGATTTCTGTCTGGAACATCATCTAGTGTTGGTGACCTATATGTAAAAATATAGATCCTATTGGAAATACAAAATTGAAGAGTGACAAGTTGGCCAGTGTTTGTGATAAATTTCATACTATATATTCTGTAGAGATGATCACCTCCAAGTCACAGGCCTAATTGCCAGTCTTGTTAATCTCTGGTGACAAAATTTTAGGGATTAAACCGCTCTTGTTTACTTGCAGCTGTATGACCCTGGTAATATGTTAAATAGGTTTGGCTTTGGGTGGTTGCTGGATGGGGAGCCTTTCAGGAAAGCAGTAAGTGCTGCAGAGGGTGGCATTCTGCATAATGATAGTATCTGGAAGGGTGCTTTTGTAGGTGCTAGGTATCTGGATGAGCTCTAAGACCAACGCTCTTTAGCTATGATCATCAGGAAAAAGATTAAGTTTGCTGGTCCTTTTTGGGAAGGCTTGACATTAGATAGCTGCTCTCAACTTAAATGTGTCTATATGGCTGTTTTTGTTTATGTGCATTTTCCTCAGACAGTACCTGAAAGTTAAAGGAGATGAAGAAAAAAAGATACTTTCTCATTTGTTGGTTTCCATTAACACCCACAACAATATTTCAATTTTTGCTGTCTAATCAGGCTTTTAATCATCTCCCTCTATTGCTTATGTGGGAAACAGGAAAACAAGAGAAGAAAACATAAGAAAAGCAAAACAAAATTGATTGACCTTACCAAGAACAAGAGGTGGGGATTTGGATTTGAGTACAGTACCTGAAATTTCTTTTCTCTCTGTCTTTAATTGATTAGATTTCAAGTTGATTATATCCCTTTCAGCATAGTGACCTAGCTGCATTTTAATGCTGGCAATTAGTTTCTTTTCCTCTAGGAGTTTAAAAGAGATACAACATTCTCCGTTGCTTCTGAGCAGTGATATGCATTGCTAAATGGTTGTTGTGCTCTACTTTACAAATGGCTGAGTATCCTGCTTGGGCTTGCCAAATTCTGTGTCTAGTTTAAGTTTGTCCATAGTGTTTTGAGTGAGTGGCAGAGCATCAATAATGGCTCTTTATTTGTCTCCGTATTAATAGTAGTCTGATGTTTGGTGGTTTTGGTAGCATAAGATACTCTCAACTGATGGCTGCTGGACAGCTAGGTATGTCCTTTATATGTGTTAAAAAATAAGAGATTCTTTTTTATAGGCATAAATTTTCATGGTTATTTTCTGGTTGGTTTTGTTCGATGGTTGTTTTTTTCTGTTGTAACCTCCTGGTCCCAGTGTTGTATGAGACATATGGCTGTTTGTGAACTTCAGAAATCTCTCGCTGGGAGGTGGAGGGGGGAGTGAGGGAGAAGTAAAAACAGTATGGGTGACACTTGGTTTATAAGGGAACTGATGATCTTTCAATTTATCTTGTCAGAGCACCTGCTGTCTTCTTTGCAAAGTAGTTACATAATTGAGTAGGAATTGGGATGTGAGTCATTTTCCAGCAATTAATAACTGGGATGAATCCATGACCTGAGATCCACATGCTGTTCTTAATATCCACTTAAAAATATCGTCATCTGCAGCTCTTAATACAATGTGATCCCCCCCTTTATTTGAATAATCAGAAAGTGCTGAGCTGGTGTTCTTGGAAATGAATTATTTTCATCCTGATAGCTCTAAGTTTAACCTTCCATTTTTACTCCCCTGAAATGTTACCTTTTTTTACTGCTGCGTTTCAGTGGGTTTCTGTGAGTCAGTTCTGAGGATCAGGGGGAGCTGAGGCTCTGTGACCCAGCGTCTCGGTGAGACTGGAGGGTACCTAATGCACTCATTGGGGAGACAGAGTAGTGAGAATTTTATCAAGGCTGTCTGCGTACTGTTTAATCAGGTCTTGTTACTGGAAAGAGTGTGTGGTGATACACGAGTAATGTAGGGTGAGAGCGAGGTGAATCTCAGGATGGGCTGCGGAAGATGTTGGGAGAAATTGATCAGAAACAAATGAAGGGTGAAATTGTTAGCTTAATTCTGCCATTGGTACTGAATGAAGTGTAAAAAAGTATATAAATACCATATGCAGCAGAAAGGAAATTTGATTTTTTGACATCAGCATTTGAAGACCGTGTTACTGATACGGGCAAATACATCACATGCATTAATTGTGAGTTGAGAAGTCTGGTAGAAATATGTTTACCTTTCAGAGGCCTCGCCTTATCTCATCTTCTCTTTTTCCTATGTGGAATTTCTATTTGTTAACTCATCTTGATGAAAAATTCAGTTGCCTGACTGTAAATGAATGATGTTTGAAGTGCTCATGTGAGTTGTTCTCCATCTCCTCCATCCTGTGTGGTCACTTCTTCCTGCATAGCAACACCAAGAAGAGAGGTCTCAAACCCAAGGTCAGGGAATGCTGCTCCACAGCAGAACCTCTCCAGGCCTCCTCCCAGGGTCTGGTGTTCACTTCTTAGGTTGCATACGGGGATACTTCTTTCAGTGTCGTGCTTAATGACTACTGGAAATGAGGGAAAGGAAATGGTCTTTTTGGCTGCAGTGTACCTTTATGAAATGTGTGTGTGTCCTTTTTCTTGCTTTTTATGTATGTCTTTTGCATTATAAATTCAGATCTTGTCTATCCCAGAAGCCTTTGTATCTGACTATTAGGCCTGTGACATCAGAGATAATAAGGAAGAGAAATGTAATTAACTGAGAGGGGAAATGATTTGCATTCATGTTATTTAAAATGCCTTTTTTTGTTTGTGTCAAGGACCCATTTAACTCGCATCTCCAGGAGAAAAGCTCTTCGGTGGGAAGGGAGTTGCTTAAGGGTTCAGAAGATTTGCATCCCACATTCATGAATCACCCAAGGAATCTTGTGGCATTAGAAGGGAAAATGAGAATTGGCAGTGCTGATTGGAGGGAGAGGAAGAAGGGAAAGCAGATAAGCCCTTACTAGGTAGTGTTCATATGTAATGGAGAAGCTGTGGAGAACCCCAAACAATCTGCTTTCCCTTTGTACATCGCCTTATTATTGACGATACCTCTTCAACTGATACATTCCTTCGGTTTTTGGAGGTGTGCTATTTTTGTCTTTTCTGGTTTTTAGAGGAAAAGGGGAGCCAGTGACTGAGCTGAGTTGGTCCTCCTGCCGGCAGCTTCTCTACCAGTCAATGGCCACCATCCTGGCTCACACAGGCTTTGAGTGTGCCAATGAGAGTGTCCTGGAGACCCTGACAGACATTGCCCACGAGTACTGCTTGAAGTTCACCAAACTGCTGCGCTTTGCTGTGGATCGAGAAGCTCGACTTGGGCACACCCCTTTCCCCGATGTCATGGAGCAGGTCTTCCATGAAGTGGGCATTGGCAGTGTGCTCTCGCTGCAGAAGTTCTGGCAACACCGCATTAAGGATTATCACAGCTACATGCTTCAGGTGAGAAGAGTGGTAAGGACCTGACAGCACCACGAAATGTACCCCCACTACAATTGCTTATTCCTATAGCAAGTCCTGGGTCTTACTGAGGTAAAATCCGATTAGAAAACCTCTTGGGTGTGGAGGAGAGTCATGAAGGAAAAGAGAAACAGGATTTTTTTGACTGTAAGGCAGAGCCCCTTAGTTGTGTCCCTACTGAGGCTAAGAATGCACTACTGATGGTTTGTCTGGGTTTAAGAGGAGGCCCCCAGTTCTTGAATGGTGCAGACGAAAATATCAAGTAGAGGCAAAATCAGTACTGACTGATTAACTGCATTTTCTGCTTTAATGGGATATTTGGCTGCTTACCATTTCAGAAAACAAGTAAGCAGACAAACAAAAAATACTAGGCTGTACAGTGGCTTGTGTTCACTTAAGCAAGAGGTGACTTGCTTAAGCTTTAGGTGTATAGGGTACTATAGTGCTGATCTAAGTTGTCACACAGGTGCTACCTTCCACTCTACAGGGAACTGTGCTTCTGTGGAGAAAGAAGAGGCATTTTTAAATTTCTTGGAATAAGAGGTATCGTATAAATGTAGGTTGTAAGAGTAAGAGTATGGTTTCTTTTGATCCAGGTATTCTGTGAAATTAAACATATGCATTTTATTTGAATGATATAAGACTGCCTGTTGTGGACTTAGAGAAATGCAAGGATTTGAAGTGGGAATTTTACTCCTACTCATCAAAAAACAAGACTTGAATCAAGTAGGTAGCCCGTGACCAAAGGCAAAACCTGCCATACCTTCCTCCTTGTCATGTTATCTGAGTGCCAGTTGACTCACCTTGGAGCAGCTACCTTGCGCTCCTTCTTTTCCCAGGGTTGGCACCTTGTGGTTTACAGAGGCAGTATAAATCAGAGGCACGTGTAAGTGCATGTAGTATGTAAATTGTGATGGACTCTGAGGTTTGTGCATAAAAATAACATCATCAAGATCTGTCTTCATTAAAACCATTTTTGTTCAAAACCCAGTTCTGTTCATTTTTGTTCAAATGTTTTTGTTCAGATGTTGTCTCCTTTTGGAATTTGGAGTTTCTGCATCGTTCTGCTGATGCAGGTCACTCTCATCCTGCAGCTGGTCATTGCCTCTTATTTGTTTGTTCTTTATCCAGGGCTGAGGTCCACAGTAGCCTCTGTATTTGGAAGTATATCTAGAAGGGGGAAATAGGCTTTGCTATTCTTTTTCCTTCTTGCTTCTGCTGTTAAAAAGCCTTCAGCTTTTCCTGAGCACAGTTCACTGGCTGTTGGGATCCAGTGGCATAAACAAGCATTTTTTAGAAGCAGATGAAATCTGAAATTTAATTGCTTACAGTTGTTAAGCTTCTAAAAGTACAGAGTAGTTCTAAATCTCTAAATCTAATTTGTTTCACTTCTCCGACTGGAGAAAACTTCTGTGGTTTTTGCTGTGAATCTGACAGAAGGTACCCAGGCTTTACCCAGTGGTGACTACAGAGCCGATGACTATCTGAGCTGCTTGTTTTTTAATGCTGGAGTAAATTTGTTACTGGTGGATCGGGAACAGTCTTATAGGTAAAAGTAAGACTGAGGCACTTTGCTTTTGTTTTGTGCTCTGTTTAAATTTCTGGGCCTCTGTGAATTAAAGGTGGTCATATTTATCAAGCAGATGTGTTAATGGATTAAACCTCTTATTAAAGTCCCTTGTTACAGGACAGAAGGTGTTCTTAAAGGGGAAAAAAATCTTTCCTGTGTAGCTGGTAACCTGCTTACTTGTTCGTTCAGGTCAGATGTTAATAATATTCTGGGAACAGAGTGCGCTGCAATGTAATTGCCATCAGAGTCTCTGAAGTCACTCTGACCTTTCTGGCCTGTTTTTTACCCCCACTGATCTTTGACAGGTTAGCAAGCAGCTCTCTGAAGAATATGAGAAGATTGTCAACCCTGAAAAGGCAGCAGAAGACACAAAGCCTGTGAAGATTAAGGAGGAACCTGTTAGTGATATTACTTTCCCCATAAGTGAGGAGCTGGAAGGAGATCTGGCTTCTGGTGACCAGTCTTTGCCCGTTGGAGTCCTTGGAGCTCAAAGTGAGCGCTTCTCTGCCAACTTGGAAGTAGAAGCTTCCCCACAGACTTCAGGTAGGGGTTTCTTGCTACTGGAAACAGTCCATCAGCAGTTCCATGTGATCTTGTTTCCATTTTTAATAGCAGATCCCAATGTGAGGAAGGAGAGGGAGAAGTAATTTTTAGGTTTTAGTAAAAAGACTTGGATGGGAGGGAAACCCTTGCTTGCTTTCTAAATACAAACCCAAAGAATCAAATGTATCAGGGATTCGTTAAATATTTACTCCATTCGTGGACCCTGTAGAACACAGAATCCTTTATATGGTGTTTCTTTCTGGGGATGGTTAAAGTAAGAACTTTGTTATTGGTGTGAGGTAGATTTTTTTCTACAGTGATGGCCCAAGGGCTTTAATGTTGTTTTTTGAACTAGGGTATTTGCTGCAGATGGGAGTACCAGGGTTTTTTTTCCAGTCTAATGTAACAAAGACAAAAATAACTTTTGGGTTTATATATATGTATATATTTTAGTTTAAAAGAGACTAGAGTTTTACCCTTATTTTTTTTTCCTTTTTCCCCCCCGGGTAGTTTTGGATTCTTGTCCAGAGATTCATGTTACTGAAAAGTTGAAGGCCATGTTCCTTGTGACCGGAGTAAATTCAAGGCCCTATATAGTTTAGGCACTGAATGAGTTATGGAAATACTAATGATACTTCGTGCAGTTGTCCATATTCAGAAGTCACCCTGGTGGTGACAATCATTGTTTTATGAAAGCTTATTGGTGACTTATGTGAAATGGGCTCGTGGGAGTCTCTCCTATTCTAGCATCTCTACCCCAAAGCCTGCTGTAGTTAGCTGAGGCCGTGGAAAGTGAAATGGTGAGTGAAGTAGTGGGGTTATGGAGACTGCACTATTTTCCTCAAAGTGTCATCCCTTGATGTTGGCGTTGAAGTGCACTGGTGGCCAGCATGGGAGAATCTGCTACTGCTGTGCCTTTTCTATATCTATATACTAGTTTTATTCTGTGCACTGTTTAGTAGTGCACAGGAAATGAAGAAGACATTCTTCTCTCAAAGAAAGCCAGTTTTGATTTTTGTATAGAACCTTCTGAACTCTGGAAATCCCTGCAATAATAACTGTTTCACTTAAAAATCTGGTTAAAAAACAATGAACCCTGTCCTCCTATTAACCCTAAAGTAAGTAGCATATATAGTGAGGTTAGAGTATACCTCTGAGTCCATTAGTTGTTTTTTTTTAGATAGCACATTCTGCTGAGTTTTAAAAAAGCACAAATCCATCTGATGTTTTTCTGGAAGCTCATACTGTTTTCCATAGTACCTCTGAAATGTGAAGTGCTTGCA
Source organism: Balaeniceps rex (assembly GCA_013401315.1). Lineage (NCBI taxonomy): Eukaryota > Metazoa > Chordata > Aves > Pelecaniformes > Balaenicipitidae > Balaeniceps > Balaeniceps rex. Next base: position 282,866 of record VYZW01000839.1, on the reverse strand, counting down.
TTTTTGTGGGAGAGGGAACAGCAGATTCCTCTGGCCCATCTGGGGTTGTGAGTGATTCATCTGGAAAGCTTTGTATTAGCATCTACCACTTGAGACCCAGAGGTTAGCATGCTAGCTGTATATTAAGTGCCTCTTGCCTCTCTGATACCGAATTGATGTTTTCTAATTAAGAATACAAGTGCTCTGTTCCTCCCTGAAAATCCCTCTTCGCTTCACAAGGGCCTTTGGAGATCTCATCACTGTGAGAAGTCCCAGTCTAGAGCTGGGCAGGCTGGAGAGTATAATATAAGGAGCGAGAAAAAGCTGCTGCAATTAGGACACCGCCATCTTGAAAATACAAGTGTGAGGCCTGTAGAGAGGGCAGCAAGGCTTCAGTGTCTGAGGCCAAAACCCTTGTTACAGCCTTCCGTGTTCTGCTTGTGTTTCTCCTTATGCCTGCCATTGCAGTTGTGGGCTAGCTGCTTAACTTCATTGCAGTTGGGGAAATGGAGACAAAATTGGGGACCTTGTTCCTCCACCCAGCAGGATAACACGAGGATTAGCTCATTTGTAAAGTACTTTGAAGTTAAAGTGCTTTGAAGATGAAACGTCTTGTGTCAATGTTTAAGTACGTTTAGTCATTAGTGACACTCTCACTGAGAGGTGATAGAGCTGAAAGGAATAAGGCTGAGCAATGAAGAGCAATTGATGAAAGAAAGACATAGTTAAGTTTAGTGACCATCTTTGGTTATTGTGTAGACTGGAGCTGCAACTCTGTGGAACTGATAGTGTTTTAATGATGTGTCCATTGTTGTTGAGAAGAATACATTTACTTATAATTAACATAAAAAGGACTTTTCATTAAGGTAACTGGACACCAGCAAGCACTTTTCGTTCTGTCTTGCTGTCTAACTGCTGAACTAATGTAGGCTGTGTTAGCACAAAGGTCTCAACCCTGGTTTGGCCTAAGCTGCTCTGGAAAAGATTCCTGACTCCCTCATAAGGAAGAATTCTCGGTACAAACGTGGTGGAAGATTTGTTCTCTGTGTAATTGCCAGTAATAAGGGACTATTATTAGTAGTATATTGATAATAGGGAATAGTAGTAGGTTTGGCTCAGTACAAGAGGTTTGGTTGTGCTTTCAAACTGTAGCCAAGCTCCTTGAGACACAAGGTTTGGAAAACTTATTAAAACTGGTTTCCTAGGTTTTTTTATTTTCCATGTGAATTTAACCACACACAAGAGGGACCAGATTTAAAAGTGAGAAGATTTCAGGCTTTGTTCAGTTCTGGGCTGTTTATGCCCATCTCAGCAAGGAGCCCAATTAGTGTATTTTTAATAGGTTTTTTGTCTCTCTTAAAACTGTAAATAAGCAGAAATAATGCAATCTATAATTACTGCTCTTGAAAACAGGAGAGCTGTTTTCAGAAGAGAAAAACATTTGCTGTTATCAAGAAACATGTTTTCATAATCTTGTACAGAAAATCCTCAATCTGCTCAGATTGCACACTAGTCCAAAAGTTAAAAAAAAAAAGGGGCGGGGGGAGCTATTTCCCAGTAGGGTGTATGCGAAGTTGAGCCAAGAGGGTTTCTTCCCGTTCTGCTGAAGGATGCGATCAGACCTGCGGGTGTTGAGTACAAGGAGGCAGGCAGTCAGGTGGCTGACTGCAGCTCTGATGTCCCTGTGTTTCAGTGCTGGAAGTGGTATTTGAGACTGTTCATCTACCTGCTCCTCAGCCCCCTCACTTCACCTCCCCTGCAGAAGTCCAGTATGTCTGACAGATTAAAGGAGGTTGCTGATGTTGCAAGGACCTCATCATCATGAATGACTTCTGGACTGCCTCTAAGTCCTGCTTATGCAGAGTCTAGTCCATGTGCTGTTGGTGTACTCATTGCTGCTGAGACACTCCTTCTGGAGAGTGATGTGGGCTCTTTAAGTTGTTGTTTCTCATGGAGAAAGCCATGTGGAGGATTGCTGTGAAAGGATAGCATCATATTTTGTAGAGCGGCAATTACTGGGCTATTAAAAAAAAAAAGCCAACAGATTTTTGTATTTATTGTTTCACAGTGCCCGGTGTGTTTTGTTTGTTTTCCCCCAGGCCTACTTCACATGTAGCTTTGCTTTTGCTCCTTCTTTACCAGTGCTGCTGTCCCTTCCATCTGCATGCTGTTTGTAATTTGTCTTTTTACTCAGTTACTACTGTGTGCTTTTTCTTTCTCTAGGGGCTGAGGTCAATGCTTCCCCACTCTGGAACTTGGCACAGGTAAAAATGGAGCCACAGGAAAATGAGGAGGCTAATGTACCTGGCCATGGGGTCCTAGGCAGCGATGTCTTTGAGGAACCAATGTCAGGCATGAGCGAAGCTGGGATGCCACAGAGCCCCAATGGCTCTGAGAGCAGCTACGGTTCTCATTCTGCTGACAGTCTGATGGGATCCTCGCCTGTCTTCAACCAGCGCTGCAAGAAAAAGATGAAGAAGATGTGAAAAGAGACAGTCTTTTTATTTAGTCCTGATGGTATGTAATAGACTTGAAATGAACTAAGAGAGTACTGTGATGGCTATGATTCATAAACAGGCTGGCCCTGGTGTATGAGAAACTTTGCATAAAATTATTACAAGAGGTTTGATGTGTAGTGCACTTCAGCTCCCCTCTTTGCTGGCTTCTGTACTCCATCCTGACTCATGAGGTTGAAGATCACACTGTACATTTGATGGTGGCATGGCTTTCTTTGGCGGATTAATGAGGAAGTTACCAGTGGAAGGTAGTTGTGAGGAGATTTGCTAAGTCATAGAGTCATTGAATAATTTGGGTTGAAGGGACCTCTTGACGTTTCTAGTCCAGCCCCCTGCTTGAAACACAGCCAATTCGAGCAGGTTGCTCAGGGTCTTGTCCATTTGAGTTTTGAGTATCTCCAAGGATGGTGATGCCAAACCTCTTGGGGCAGCGTTTTCCCATATTTGACTACCCTCATAGTAAGAAAAAACATATTCTTGCATGCATCTAGTTGGAATTTCCCATGTTCCAACTTGTGTTCATTGCCTCTCATTCTGTCACTGTTCATCTCCAAGAAGAGTCTGATTGTCTTCTCTAACCCACCCATTAAGTGGTTGTATACAATGAGATCTCTCTTTAGCCTTTTCTCTTCTTAAGTGTGAAGAAACGAAGCTCCCGGAGCCTCTCCTTGTACGTCCTGTGCTCCAGCCCCCTAACCAGCTTTGTGGCCTTCCACTGAAATTGCTGCAGTGTCCTTCTTGTAAGGGGCAGCACAAAAGTGGCTGCAGTCCTCCAGATATGGTATCAAAAGCACTGAAGAGAGAGGTGGCTACACGCTTGCTGACTGTTGCAGGCAGCAAGACAGTCTTAAGTCAGGGTATTTCACTGGTTGGGGAGCTGTTGCTGATGATTATAATGAGCTAGCAAAGATGCTGTAAAGTGGCCTCACAGTGCCATCAGCCAGCTCCTTCAGTGCCTTCAGATGGATCCTGTCTGGTTCCATGGACTTAGGTATGTCCAATTGGCTTAAGTTCTTGCTGACTCGGTCTTCCTCTACTGTAGGTAATGCTTTATTCCTGAACACTCTGCTAGAAAACCCAGGAACCTGGCAGGCCTGAAGGCAGATCTCATCAGTGAAAACAGGCAAAAAAGGTGTTGAGTATGTCAGCCTCAAAGTACAAAGTGCATCTTTTGTCACCAGATTGCCTGCACTGTTGAACAGTAAACCCATGTTTTCTTTTGCTTCCTGTGTACTTACGCCCTTCTTCAGATTTCTTACCAGTTTCAACTCCAGCTGAGCTTTGGCTTTCCTAACTGTCCCTGCATGCTTGGGCTGTGTCTCTATATCCCCGCTGGCCAGCCCAAACTCACTTCCACCTCTGTGTACTTTTTCCTTTGTGTTTGAACTCAGTCAGGAGTTTCTTGATCATCTGTGCTGGCCTTCTGTCATGCCTGCTTTACTTTCTGCTTGTCAGAAAGGACAGTTCTACTCTGAGAACGCTGTCTTTGAAGATAAGGCAGCAAACTTGGGCCCCTTTGGGAGGCCAGGGCAGTCCCTCATTAGATCCTGCCAAGATGTTCCTTGAATAAACCAAAATACGTTGTTTCCTTGTTAGAAACAAGTCCAGCAGAGCTTCTTCGCTAGTTTATTTCTTGATCATCTAGTCGGGGAAGTTGATGTGGTTTTCTGGAGAGAATGAAGCAGCTTTTACTATTGGTGTAAGCCAGTACTGGCAATGCAAACTTTCCTTTTGCTGTCATTGGATTGAGTGCAGCAACTTCAGGCTGGCTGAGGTTTTGTATTCAAAGTTGTTATCTTGACAACTTAGTCTGAAGCAGAATCTATTTTGTTGCTTGCTTTTATGGCTCAGCTGACTGATGGCATTTTTTTTGTTCTGCACAATCCTCAGTTGATCAACTCAGTCTTTAACTTGATTCAGTGAGTATCTCTCTCAAAAAAGCTAGAATGAACATGAATCAAGAATGAACAGCCACTTAAACTGGCTTTATACCTGTAACCCATTGGGATGTTTGAGGGAGATTTACCAAACCTCCCATTTGTCCTTACAATTGCAAGTTTATCTTTTGAAAGAATGAGCTCCAGGCATAGTATTTTGGTTTCTGTATAACATGCCTAGCCTTAATTCTTTTTTCCTGACTGTATTTCTCTTCCACTTTATAGAAGTCGAAGCCAAACATAAAATTCCTCAATGTCTAATAAGAATGTGTGACCACAGGCTTTTATGGACATAGGAGTTAAAATTGTCCATCACAGTTTTAAAGGTTTCTCCTGGGGGCTAAATTCTGGCTATTTGAAGCCTAGTTAGTAGTAGAAGAGCGTACTTGTGTATCAGGAAATCTTTATTTTGATTCCCTCTGAGTCACCATTAGGCAAGCTGCAATGTCCCTGTTTTCTCAGCTGTAAAAAAAAGAATAGTAGTATTTGCCTCTTAGAACTGTGTTTGAGATTTAGTTACTATTCGAAAAAGACACTGTGATCATTCAGAGAGTTTTGTGAGAGTTGTGAGCTTTTCTTCCATTTCAGTAGGACTGTTGCTGGCTGGAGAATGCTTAGATGGACACTGAAATGTTACAGACCTATATGATACTGGTTTTAAGCAAAACTGCTTATCATGAAGAAGTACAGCACAACTGTGCTGTTCAACTGTCCAGGTACAAGGAAGGCATTTGGGGTGGTATCTTCTCACTCAGCTTTTGACGTCTGCATCTAAAATTGTTCCTCTGGGCCCATTTGCAGCTGAAGAGAAATAGTCATTCTTAGGTCACTGTTCATCTGGCCTTGAGGTAGAAATATAAAGCAGGTCAGATGAATGGCGTTTTTAGAAATATCTATTTTTCCTTTGTGTGCCCATAAAGTGAGTTCAACTTGACTACCTCAGCTAAAGACATCCAAACCATCAATATGTGAGTTAAGTGACCTGACTTTAGCCCTTGCTGTATGGGAATCAGAGGAGACTTCCTCCTGCTGGGCCGGTGCTTTTTCTTTTCTACACATTTAGTAGAGCTTGCTGTTCAAATGGTAGTACGGGGCTAAAAGCAGACTGCCCATCTTACCTAAACCAGCAGATCCAGTGTTCTCCACAACACACAGAACGTGCTAGGCTGGGGCCTTGAGGCCTAGCCTGATTTGGTCCTTGTGTCTTTGATACTGTGTGAGAACAGCTGTCATTGGGCCTTTCTCCATCTATGCTTTGCCAAACTGTTTTAGTAAAGTATTCTTATGGCTGGGGCACCTATGCAAAGTCCCTTGCACTATTTTCAGGAGCTAGAGGACAGAGTGACTGTGGCCAGCATTGCTTGCTCATTTGCAAGATTTCAAGTGGGCTAAAAATGAAAATCTAGTGTTCTCCGGGGCTTTGGTTAAACCTCCTAAGCATCAATCTTAATCTTAAGTGCTTTCTTTATATTGCTCACGTACAGATGTTCTGTCTTACTTTTGTGTTTTTTTTTTTTATTTCACATCCCTTTTCCACACCCATTTCACCCTGCAACACACACTCTGCAACAAGCCAAGCCTGAGTGCTTCAAGTATATTTAAATACAGTGGAAATTCACCCTCCTTGGATTCAGCTGTGTTGTTGCAGTGTAAGAGAGAAGTGTTATTGATTCTCTTTGGAATGCATGTTTATGCAGAGATGAGAAATGCATCGGTATCGCTTGTACATTTAAAAATGATGGCAGAGTAAAATCTCTACCTCCTGTTCCCCCATTATGCTAAGTGTTGCTTCTGACATTTGTGTGCTTGACATTTCTTCTTATGCATGTGGAAGCTTTACCTTATGGGTGAGCCCTTCTCCTCTGAACGTTTACAGTCCTTAGATTTACAGTGGTGTTCATCATGCATGAAATAGTGAAATTTCAAATCTAGCTCACAAAGTCAGATACAGACAATATGCTCTTTTGATGGATCAAATAAGATTTTGCTAGGTGTTAATGCAGACTTGGGCAACTAGTGAGGAGTTCAATGACCGTGTAATCCCCAAATTTTAAGCCACAGTGAGATTATGCAGTGGGTTGGAATGAAGCTCTGCTCTCGCAGTTGTTTTTTGCTGGTCACTGGTAGAGCATTCTGCCGACCCACCTGCTTTAATAGTCTGCAGTTTTGTTGGTCCTTTCATCTTTCTCCCTTCTCTTTCCAAAGGTGGGTGGATGGCAAATTGCAATATTGAGTATTGACCACGTCCATATTCAGTAGCATTGATGTCTTCAGTGATTTATTTTGCCATGATTGAAATTGGTGGGAACTTTGATATCAATTTGGAGAGCAAGATCTGTGAATTACTCGGCTTTTGAAGTGTTTTGCATGGGAATCATACAGGATTGTAGCTGAGAGAGCGCTGTGTATCATATTCCTTTTTCCCTCTAGCAATACCTTTTTATTCCTTTTGAAGAGTTTTTCCTGGTATCCAACAAAGTTCACTGTATAAACGGCAGTGTAACAACTTTAGTATACAGCTGTATGTCAAACAGCTACCTAGTGATTTAATTCCAAGACCATCTATGCTAATTTGAATATGCAAAATGCTGTGCAGAAAAAGAGATGTTTCCTGCATAGAAATTTGCAATTTAAAAAGAAAACAGGAAAATAATATTAGGTAGGGCAGGTGAGGCCAATCTGATTATATGCTCAATTCTGAGACTAATGCACATGTTATGTGTGAAGGATGTTTTACTTAAAATGTTTTTGTACATGCATGTGAATGAAATATGCAGCTGTGCTTGTGTTTATATGCAACAAAATTGCTTGTAAATATTTCAGGGTTTTTTTTTTCCTTGCTCTCCTGGAGAGAGTTTCTTTGTAATTTCTAATAAAATAAAAAAAAATCAGAAATAAAAATTCTAAAGGTGTTGTGTGGATTTTTTTGTTTGTTCTGAAGAATGGTGCTGTGAACGCAAAGGCCACTCTTGGGGTTCTGTCTAACCTTACATGGGATCTGGAGTAGACCTTTTGCAGGCCTGAAAAAGGTACTAGATGATATCAGTGTTAATGTCACAACTAGGGGGACAAGAGATGTTATTCCAGGATGTGGCCAGAGAAAATGGAATTTTTCACAGGTGCCAGGGCTTAGTGAGCCCCAGAAGTGATACTAGTACCACAGTGCTAGTATTGGTATTCATCTAGCATAAGCAAGTCCTATTTCTGAAGCAACTACTTATATATATTTCTACTACTTACATTACCAGACTACCTAGGAGCCCTGCTCCAAGCCTTGTGCTTTGCTCTTTTGTGTGCTGGTCTACTTGTTCTACATACTGCTTTAGACTGCAGTAAATGAAGCACAGCGTATTTTCCCCTCTTCTCTGCCTGTCATAGTAGAGCTGAGGGAGGATGTTTGGTGCTTGATAGCCCTGCTAAGCAGTTGCAAATAGCACACCATGAATTAGGATATAGGCCCATGTTGCTTGCCAGAAGAGAGGGAGTAATAATCATAATCCTTCCCATCACCCCTGTACCTGAGAGCGGCCTGGCCCACAGGACTGCTGTCCTCCGAAGCCTATACTACTGAACTAATTTCCCAGTCTGCGGGTGAGTCTGGGGCTGTGCTTTCCACTTCCCTGGCAGGACCTGGAGGAAGAGGACAGCAATCGCCCGTTCAGATTGCACCCCACCAGATTAAAACCTGAGCCCACTTGCATCCCAGTTCTACCTCCCCCTGCTCCAACAACCTGAAGTGCCTGTGCTGTGGCAGCCTTGAACGTGCAGGCTGCCGGGAGCCTTGGTGACAGGCAATCTCAGTGGGGGGACACCGCTTCCCTGCGCCAGCTCGTGGGCTCGCTGTGCCCGTGACTTGCCCCCTGCCCTGCTGTGGATGCGGTTGGGGCCGGTGGTCCGTGGGATGGGAGGTGGCTGTGGCCACGTGACAGTGCTGGCCGCACGCTGCTTATGGGGGGCTGCTGGCCAGGGGGATGCTGCAGCCCAGGGAGGGCTGCTGGCAGCTGCAACAACAAGCTCTCCCCTCCCTAAAAAAACCCCAAACCCCAAACCATGTCATTTTTGCTGCGTCTTTTATATTGGAGATTAGAATCGCCTCTTTGTTGCTATGGAAACGCTTGCATGAAAGAAGACGACCTCATTATGAGTTATGATGAAATCTCCTTTGGGGTGGGCTCGGCACCCAGCACCCTTGCATTGGGGAGAGTGGGGCTGCGGGATCCGTGGCAGGGGGGTGGTGGGGCAGTCACCCCTTTTGCACTGATGATGCTCAGTGGTTTGCAGAGCTCGTGGGTCTTTCCCTCCAGGCTTAGCGGGCCAGAAACAGGCTCCCGGACCAGTCCTTCCCCTTGGGAATTGGCTCGGAAGTCGTGGCTGCATCACTTCTGCGCCCAGGCTGCTCATGCCCTTGCCCCGGGGTGTGTGTGGGGCATCATTGCAATAGGCAGCAGGGCCATGACAGTGACCTGGATGAAAGGGTTGGGTGTCGTGAGGGGTCGTCTTTGCTTCTGGTGTCTGTCAGCGCCCTGGCATCCACTCTGTGTGCTTTTCTCTCAAATATGGGCTCCTGCCTCTGAGCCCAAACTGTCCCTATAGCTGTGCCTCACGGCTTTGTGCCCCATCCAAGCGTCCCCCTGCCTCCGCTCACCCTGTGCCACCCCTGGCTCTTCACCTAGGTTTGCCCCCATCCCTCCCTTGACCCGCATTGCTCATTCTCTCGAGCTCCTGCTGGCGTTTCCGTGCCCTCGCTGCCCAGCTTCTCATGACACACTGTTGCTGCCTGTCTTGTTGCAAAGCAAACTTGGGAAGCAACTTTTTTCTCCAAGTGAAAAAAAAAAATCCAATAAGATTATTTATCTTAGTTTTAGCCAAAGTTTTCCTTTTTTTGGTGGAGGAAAGGGAGTTGGAACTTGGATATGCTTTGAAGGAAGGATACTCTCTAAAAAGGCCAAGTTTGGTTGTGATGAGGCTTTGGGGAGGTGACCTCTATCCGTTTGTTAGGAGTGTTATACAGTCCCCTGGGCTAACCTGTCCCCTTGCCCATGGCGTCCGTCTGACTGCGAGGCAAGGGAGAGGTGGGATGCTGGATTGTAGGGAAACTATGGATTTTCAGGTCATGTGCTGAGATAATCGGGGCTGTTATTAGTGTAGAGCGGGTGCTAATGACTTTGTGTTCCTCTGAGAAGCTCTGGAGGTTGGTGAGAAATGAACCTCTTGTCTTTGGAGTAAATGCTGATGGTTCTTTTCGGCTGCTCCATCTTGTTGCTGCTGCCAAAACTAGTGGCCCAGCGTGGAAGGCGTGCTGGATTCCAGCTCCAGCATAAAGCTCCTCCATCCCTGATGCCTCCAGGCTGAAGGAGGGGGAGAGGCAGGACTTGCACAGTAGGAGATCAGGCGGGGGTCGCTGCGACAGGCTCAGCCAGGCATGGAGCATGCTCTGGGGTCTGTGTTGCCCTGCTTTGCTGGAGCTGGCTTTTGTTAAAAGGTAACCCTGTGAAAGATTTTGTGAGTTACAGAAGCTTACCCTTTGTGGGTATCAATTTCAGAGTATTTTGAGAAAGGCTGGAAACTTGGTAGTGTTTGCCAATACTAACACAAACAAACATGAAAAGCAGGCCTTTTTTTTTCTTTTTTTTCTTTTCATTACATTTTCCAAGCATGGAGCAGCCACAGTGTTGGTTTTGGTGTTCCTGATCTTGCTGGAGGAAATTCAGTGTGCTTGGCAAACGTGATGGGGCTGCTGCTGCTGCAGCTCCTTTGAAGACAGGGATGCTGAATGCTTAGCAAAAACATTCTTTTTCATCTGCAATGCCCAGCAGTGAAAGGACTTAAATGAATGTAACCAGACCAGTTTAACACTCTCCATCTTCCCCCATTGTCATTCTCTTGACTCTTGTAATACCATAATTTTGCTATTATTCGAGTCGATATAAACTCTTCTGTTGTACAGCAATCATGGATTTCTCTAGTAAAGAAAAGAAGCAAGGAAGCCAATTGGTGGTAGCTCTTAATGCCTAAATTAAATGACATGAAACAATTCTAATCTAAAAAGCTTTAGTATCTAAACCCATCTTCTGAGACTTCCTTATACCCTCTAAAGAAACAAAGGCACACCTCCACTTCCCGGCTTCTTTGATCGTCACATTGAAAGCAAAGTAGTTGCATTTATATTGTGGTATCTGAATTAAATTTGTCTGATATGGCTGAGGTGTCACAGCCCTATTAACTACAGGTGCCCTATAATACAGTGTATTTTTAAGCAGGCAGGTAGGATAAAATATAATTTTTTGTCTATTGAATGGATTTTTCTGTGGAAAAGAGTGAGCGAACCCGTTACATCTCAGTATATCCAAATCTTCCACCACGACTTCAAAGAAATCAGGCAAATTAAATGAATAAAAAGACACTCTCCTTCATGTTTTCAGATCCTCTAGCCTAAAGCTCAGAGACCTTCCTGCGCTCATTTCCATTCTTTAAAAGATGAGCTTTGCACAACAGATCAGTGGGAGCTCTACGGCTCTCAGCACTCATTTCTTTTCCTCTTCTCTCCATGTCTTGCAATTCTGTTTGCATGCTCAGGTTTGATAAGCCGTGTTCTTCTTGGGTTGGGTGCAAAATGTGCTTCCATAATGAATGAATGTACTTCCCCTTGCAGGGCATCTAATAAGATAGATACCTTGTAAGACACCTATCTTATAAGGCATCTCATTAGAATCACCCCTTGACAAGGTACTAACTAGTGGCCTGGTCCTACTGAGTACTCCTGAAGCAAGTGGCGATTAAAGATGCCTGGTCTTGCAATTGCAGGCCAGAAAGGAGATTGCTTGTTGGCCTGGCACAGACCCTTATGCATAGACTCTGTTTGCTCTAGTTCATAAATTCTTCATGAGTCTGGCATCTTCCAGAGTCTTAAGCAGTTTCGGAACCTACAGACGCAACCTCCGGTGCTGTTCGTGGGAGTTTCTAGGGTGCTTTAATGAGGCACAGAGGTAATTTTGCAGAGTCATGCTGCAGGTAGATGGGTACCCGTGAGCACCAGTGTGGGACTGTGAAGGAAATGAAGTTCCTTTTTGGAAAGGCAGATGGAAGAGACAGTGACAGGCTGTGCAGAAAATCTGTGAGCAGCCTCACCCAGAGGGAAAGCGTGAGCTCTTGGGGCGTCTATTGAAAATTCATACAGGGATGAAGGATCTAAAAGTGAAAGGAAAGGCAGAGAAAAGAGAAAGGTGAGACAAATTCTTCCAGGAACTGCAAAAATTAAAAATTACGTCTTGATTCGTCCCTCTCCCCCTGCCCTGAATCCTCCTGCATCCATGAGATTTCAATGATTCAAAATGACCTAGAGAGACTGAAGAGACGGAGAGGGCAATCTATGTAGGTATGTATTTGGGAAATACGATGTAGTTAGTATTTGTATATGCATTTATCTATGCAGAGATGCACAGAACAGTTATAGATGTGGCTATGCACTTACCTTCATATCATTTACAGTTCCCAAAGGATTGTGAGCGGTTCCCATGCTACTTCTGTCAGCATCTTGGCTTTCTGGGCTGGGATGTGTAACCAGAAGAGTTTTGGGTGCTTGAGATAACCATGTAATGCTCCTAGTGTTTCATGTAGCAATTCAGATAAGCACATCTGTAATTTTAAGTATATGAACAACAGGGTATGGATGTGCTTTGAATTATGCATACACCTCAATGCCTTGCTGGATAAGAGCAGTACAGCAGAGTAATGAGCAAAATTTAAAAAAAAAAAGCTCATCAGCCTAAATTTAGGTCAGGCTCTGCAGTTCATCTCTCTGGACACCTGATGCCTCTAGCTAACTGGCATGACTGGGCTGCTCCAGGAATGATTTTTATTCCACTGATCTGACAGTACCCGTCATTTTCTCATATACAAGCATCCATATCGCTAAATCACCTCTGCCATCGTTAGTGCTAATTGGCTCCCTTGCTGTACCCTCGGAGGAGCATGAAAAGTCTGAATGGAAGCTGAAGGCCCATCTCCCCACAGAAGGGCACTGGGACAACCTTTGAATATATAACAACTTCTGCTTTCACACTACGCTCCCTGGTCTCGCTACAGAGAGGCTTTCAAAAGCCAGGGCTGTTACTCTCAGCATTTTCTGTCACGACTGAGTTTGCCCACACAGAAGTTAATACAAAGCATACTAGCCACTAGTAATCGTTTGCTTTCAATCGTATTTCTCTGCTAGTGGATGCCCGCGTGTGCAGTCTGGTGCTCTGGGCAGGCTCCAACCTCCGGTAACCAAGAGAGACAAAACTGGGACGTGAGCATAGTGGGAACGCAGGTGGGTGTTGGCATGAGATCAGTTGCTTTTACAAAATACCACCCTTCATTTAAGCTGTGTCATGCTTTCTGAGATATCATATCTTAAGGTGGAGAAGAGAAAGCTAGTAAGTTTTTAGTGGACTGAGCAAAGCTCATACAAGGGTAGGTCTTTTTACAAAAATTTCTCTTTCAGGACCCTTCTGAGAAATCCCTAATTGTCCTGGAAATTCTCCTTTTTACGTGTAGATGTTCAGTGTGTAATCCTGAAACAGATCTTCATTTCTGAGCAATAATTCTTTGCGGACTAAGTAAAAATACATCCATTGTCTTGCCAAGAAGTTTTTCTATCCTTTTCCAAAAGGAGCGATGAGCTTCTCACCTTAATAAGGACGAGCGAGAAGGAGAAGGGGGGAGGCAGAGCTGACATCTGTAGCCCATGCAGCTGAATTGGGTTCCGTTATTTATTTTATATAACCAGAAAATCTTGAAATCTGCTTCTGAGAAAGGAGAAATGAAGTGGGCTGTGGAGAATGGAATTGTCACGATTTCATTCCAAGGAAAATGAGGGAGGAAAAACAAGAGTCCTGCCAGCAGAAAAACAGTGCTCTTTGTCCTCTATCACTTCCGATGCCACCCCACCAACTACGGTGGAGTCCCTAAGGGAAACAGAAGTAACCAGAAGGCACAGAAATAATTCCACATGTTTTAAAAGCCTGTTCTCAGTTGAAGTTATTTGCATTCTCTCTTTATCTTGTCAGTTCTAGGCCCTGAGGGTCTTCCTATCCTTTTCCTTTCAATGTGTGTGGGTGAATTGTGGCATCCTTTCTGCTCTCCTCCATCTTCCTTAAGGTCTCCGCTTGGTTTCCCGGTGAGATGCACATAGGTTTGCTATCTGGCAAAACACAGCATCACTATCCCATGCTGCGCTCTAAATCTCACGCGTCAGTCTCCTTCCAGCTTTGCAGGTTTTGTTTGCATAAATGAGCGGACTGCTACCAAAAGAATCTGGATTGGCAGCTCTGAGGACTGTAATCCTCTTTTTATCCACAGAGCAGAAATAACGCAGCAGCAATGTGACTGGGATGATTGCTATGCTGGCTAACACCAGGGACTGAACTGAGGAACTTCCAGAGCTTAAAAGCGTGACCCCCTTTATAACCTGAGCTGAAGGTAGGAGGTCTGTAAGAGACCTGTAAGCTCTAGGGACTGGGCATGCAGAGACAGAGCTAGACCACGGGCTGGCTGCTCAGTTACATGAGTTTCCTCTGAAAATGAACTCTTTCCAAGTGTCTGGGCTTTACAGCGTTGCAAATCCTGTGCAAGTCACTACCTAAGTGATGACAGTCATCTTACTGGCCATACCAGAAACTGTGATTCAGCCTGAACTAGGGGGAAGATAATCCTTAGGTCAAGTTAGTCTTAGATTCTCTGCAGATGCTACTGGCATATTCACTGGACTTGTTCTATGGTAATGATCCTGTCATGGTTGCAAGGTTAATTGTGCCCCTGGCTGTCCCAAATCTCAAACCTCTGGCCATCTCCAGGCCTTGGATGAACTGGGTAGTCCTCTTTCTCCTGGGCCTTGGCTGGAATCCCCTGTGCAGCAACAGAGTCGTCCTGCAACAGGCCTAGCTCATAGCTCCATAGAAATACAGAGCTGGAAGAGGTACAGGAAGGTCCCATAGTCCAGTGCCTTGTCTCATCCAGGATCACTGGTATGCAAATCATTCCTGACTGACATTTGTCCAGATCTCTTCTTGAAGCTCTTGAGTGATGGGAGACTCTGCGGCTTCTTGGGCAATCTATGTGACCAAGCTGCTTTCCTTACTTTTTTAACAGTATTTTCTAATGAGCAGCCTGTATGCTTCTCTGTATGCTGCAGGTTAAGGTACCACAGGGTCTGTTGCTGATTTTCTGTAAAACTCCTATCTGACCCATACCTTTCCATCCTGTTTTTGTGCTGCTGGTTATTCAACAGTGTAAAATCTCGCATACCCCTTCTCTAACCTGTTCCTTCCCCAGACCATTTCTACAGCCTGTTAAGGTCATTCTAAATCCTGACCCTGTCCTCCATTGTACAAGCAGTCCCTTGCAGCTTAGTGATAGCAGATTCAATAAGCATAATCTCTCTTCAATCATCCAATCTGTAGTGAAAAAAATGGATAGAAGCAACCCGAGGACAAGACATGCAGAACAGTTTTGGAAAAACAATGATGGCAAATAACTGAAGGCAGGTTGCGTGATTCTCAAAGCTAATACTTTTTGGTTTTCTAGTAAGTGCCAGGATGTCTTTATCTGGGAAATCCCTGTTTGAATTAAAGACATTTATTATTAATAATATTTTCACTAGCTGTCATATCACTTGGATCTCAATCACAGGGTTACATTTCACTGTTCTTAAATTGTTGCACAGGACAGCATGGCTCAACTCATAGCCTGGATCAGCCTTTGGATCACTTCCATCCAGGTGGCTTATCCCTCCCTGAAGTGTGCTGCATCTCTCTGCAGGAGGCATTGCACTGGCTCCAGGTCGGCTGCGCCGGCCAGGCGTTGTGCTGCCTTCACCAGCCAGAGCTGGGACAGCACATGGCAGTCGCTGTCCCAGAGACAGAGACAGTGGCACAGGGTCTTACCAGGAAGGTGGGAAACATGCCACGGTGGAAACCTTGGCGGAGTTCAGCCCCAGGATATCAAAACTGGTCTGGATGGGAGATTCCACTTTGGGGAACTCTGGCACACAAGTTTCACAGCCATAGCTGATACCTGCTCATTCAGAGAATAAATAAAGCTGGGTTTAAGAATTAGTAAATTCTCAAGGAATTTTTTTTTTCCTGAGTGTTGAAGTCATTCACTCAGGCCTTAAGAAAGGTATCTGAAATAACTACTTGTAGAAAACTACAGGTAGGCATGCAGCTTCCTCCTTGGTCCATCTCTTCTTTCTCCCAACTTGAGGGTGGAAAAAATATGCAGCCAGGGACCCCCAGGGGAGCTGCCACAAAGCAGGGATCAGGCCTTTTGGTTTCTCCTCTGCCTGGGTCATTAATTCACTCCGTGACATAAGCAAATGTCTTATGAGTCTTGAGCCACAGTAGGAAAATAGTGGTAAAGATCCGTCCAGCCCTCGATAAATTACTGGTTGCTTTTAGAGTCTTCTGAGGAGTTCAGGAACATCCCACAAGCTCGACAGCTCCACGAAACACAGACCTTGTCCTCAGCCTATGGCCAAGGGTTTTGGCTGTCCTAAAAGTAACACTGGCCACCGGGTCCTTCTTTAGCTGTTAGGAAGAAAAGATGCCAGCGATGCACATCTCATCCCAGATATGTGTGAGTTGTCGTGCTTATCATTACCATTGTTCATTTGCTGCAAAGCAGGTGTTAGTTCAGAAAAAACATGAAAGCTGCATTCTGGGTTGTTTGTTCCTCGTTAAAATGATCTGAGCCCCTGTGGGCATGTGTTGTCTTAATATTCTGGTGCTGAGAAGTGCCGCATTTTCATAATGAAAGCTGTTGCAGGAAAGCAATTCCGACCTCAGATAAAAGGAGAAGATTACACTTGCCACTCGAGTTATGGTATTAGAACAACTGATTTTATTTGTTTTCATTTCATTTTCCCTGTCAGCTGCTGCTGAACCTCTGTGCAACGTTCTTCAGAGACGTTAATTGTATTTTGTGTGTCTGGATCCCCCTAAGAAATGACAAACGTTTTCACTCACAAATTAGATGTCTCTTTTCATTTAAACACCAACAAGGAAAGCTAATTTAAGAATGGTGGAGCCATTGTTCCAGCAAGGGCCTTGATGTGTGATAGAAGCTGACAGATTTAGGGACATAGAGCAACAAACTCTGTGTTGGGAATGTAGATCTATAAGATACTCATTTAATTTTTCCCTCAGCTGGTTCACAAGTGAAAAAAAAAAGGGTCACATCTATGCAGTAGGACACAGCAATAAAGTAACTTCATTCAGTTTTCAAAGGTACAGTCACATAATTCATGTCCAGCATTGACGAGGACACGACAACCTTTGGACAAAGTTCCTGGGGACACCTGTAGGTGCTTTGCCTGAAGAAAGACTTGACGGCTTTCTCTAAGTCTTGAGTGAATGAAAAGGAGGAAAGAACTGGTAAATAACGTGCAAAGAGATGGGGAGAATGCTGAGTACATGGATCTGTGCAACGTGGGATGTAGGGAATATATTGGTGGTACTCCAACCAGCTGAGCTGCTGAACAGAAAGGGAAGATGACCAGAACAGACCCTGCTCTTCTGGCAGAGGCCCCTAGGGAAACTAACTCAACATGACCAAAGTCATGCTGGAGTTACACCTGAGTATAGTCAGTTAACTCTGGGAACTCAGACCCAAACCTGAGTCTGACAGCAACACAAACAGGTGTTTCAGGAACAGCTCCCCTCCCCATGCGAGTTACTAGGACTTCACAACGGCCAGAGATGCAACACAGGTGCTCAGCAGGTGTTAACAATTCTCTCAATCACCTCAGAGAAGAAAAGACACCAGCACAGCATCCATCCCTCTTTCAGGCAGCTCTCCCTTCTTACCTTCTGATTCTGCATGGCCAGATTGCCTGTGGAAAAAGAGCATACGAACATCAGGGAGGCAGTGGAACATCTTCCTCTTCTTTGCAAGTCAGTGTCCAACACGTGTTTCAGAGCTGGAGTTCTCCTCCCACATGTTCAGGGTCTGTTGCTCATGGTTCTCATTTTTTCCAAGCTAGTTTGGGTGTGCTCCGAGCAGGGGCAGCTTTGCAGCATCTAGGCAGCAGACGCTTTCTGACAGGCTTTGTGCTCCCTTGTGAAAAGTGCAACAATCCTTGACCAGAGTCAATCATTGTGTTCATCAGTAAATGCTTGAAGGTGACTCCAAAATGCATGTCTTAGCCACATTTTTCTTGCCCGGGTGCTCAAGAGAAAAGAAGTCATCCCATAGTTCTGCAGCAGAACTTCCAGCTGCTGTGGATCCTGCTGGACTGTGGCCTCAGCTTATCCATTGTGGAATGGGCTTTCTTAGCTGTAGGTTGCCTAAAGCAAGTTTTCAACTTCAAACTTCTTTGTCTTTCCCTGTGGCCCCAATAACTTGTCAAACGGGAAGTTCAAAGGAATTCAGAGCAACCTTGGTCCCACTTTTTGACTTTTGCCAAGCGTAGTGTAGACCCTTGTGGAGAATGATGGCCTGTTAACATGGAAATTAGATAGCCACCAGGCACCTTGTGTCAGCCATCAGCCAGGAGGCTGAGGGGACAGGAACTGCCACGCTGTGAAGTCTTTCTGTAACAGCTGCGTGTTCAGCCCATGACATGAGATGTCGCTAAGAGCTCCTCTATTTTCTAATGCCATCGGGTAATAGGCAGAGCTGCAGGAAAGCTAATTCCCAGGGGAGATGGCTCTGGCTGCCTGTGTCCCTCAGGGCGTATCTCCTCAGGCACTGAAAGCACGCAGCATCTCCCAGCACAGCCTATGGACTGTAAGCTGGGTTTTGGCAATTTTACCTGTGCTAAGTAGCATCTTCCTCCGTAAGTGGTCCTACTACAATCAGCAGAGTAAGTTCCTACCTGAGTGAGGAAGTCAGGCAACAGCTGGTCCTCAAGAGCTGAGAGTTAAATGTCTAGCAAGCAAGCTGATTTCCATAAAAATGGAGATGAGTCAGAGAGGGGAGAACCATATTTGAGTGCAAATGCAAGCAATTAGCTCAAAGCCATTACTGTAATGGCTAGAAAGTTTTTTTTTTTTTATTCTCATTACTGAAATGCATTAGCAATACCTTTTTTAAAAATGTAAATATACACAGTACAATCCCATCTATCTGCCAGAGCATGAAGTAACCCCATTTCAGTGGTACGTGCAGAGGAGTCTGTGGAGGCTCTTAACCACAAGCACAGAACAGTACAGAATATGAATGAAGGCATTACCAGGGAGCACTCGAGAAAGGCAGCTGTGATTAGGTACCAACACAAATATTTGCTTAAACCGAAAGCTGGACTTTCAGAAAAATTTCTAGGAATACCTGCCTGGCACTACCTGCCTTCCTGGCCTTGACCTGTGCTGATGCCCCTCTTCCCCAGATTACCACTTTTCTCTCATTCCGGTCCCGTCACAGGGTATGGCAGCACAGGGGACTTTCAGGGTCCTGGTGGTGTGGGGAACTGGTGTTGACTGCAAAGGAAGTCATCTATCAGTCTCGGGGTACTCTTGGACAGCTTTGGATTTTTGTTCAGAGAGAATTTTCAGTCCTATCTCTCCACTTCATCTAATCTCATTGCATTTACAACTACATGGTTAAAATAGATTGTTGATGAATTCAATCTCTTCTATGAAAAATGTGATGAAAGTGAAAAGGTTTGGTTTTGTTCAAGCTGGGAGTACGTGGAGGACTTCCCCCTGATTGTGAGTGGAAGTGGGTTGATTCTTAGGTTGCTTTTCTCTCCTTCTTCTTTTTGCCCTCGAAACAAGAAAACAAAGATAACAAAAGAGGAAAACCGCAATAACATACTATAACAGTTGTTTTAGACGGATTCAAAGAGTGCAGCTCAAGATTTTGGAACCCTGTTACCCACCTACAAGGTGGGCAGTGCAGCCCAGTCCCCTGCAAACCACTTTCACATCTCCATTGCATTTGTTTGAGGGGAACTGTAACATCAGACTGAGATAACAGCATGATGCATTACCTGTACGAAACAAACCTTAGACACACAGAGGAGGTTCTCAAGTATAATTCAGAGATGATCAGTCCCCTGAAGGACACACACTGCCCTGATGTAAAGAAGATCAACTAGGCATGTAACTCAATCCAGTAAGCATCATTACAGCCATTCATGTTTTTCCCAGTGCTGACAGAGCCTACGACGTCCAGGAGAAATGTTCTTTTGGCGAGCTGGGGAAAGTATCCATGCTTTCTAGGTCCTGAGCATCACTTCTTCAGTTATAAATTCGGGACCTAAACTGTGCCTTCCTTGACAAATATTTGCATTTTTAGGGTTTTGCTTGTGTGGCTACAGTGGTCGGTGGCGTGGGGGTGTTGAGTTGTGCTCTCACAGCTCTGCAGCCCCACTGCAGTTCTGGAAGAACTGCCCTATTCCTGACATAATTTGGTAGAAAAATCCCTGGAAAAGCATAGTGTTACCAACAGGTGCATCTTCCCTGGCAGTGCCTTGTCCATGCAGAAACACTGAACGGCTCTTCTGGCAAAGTCACTGCGTACAAGTATAGTTTTATTCACACCGGTAGCTCTGCTAGTATCTGAGCTGTTAGTGTGATGAGAAGGCAATGCTGCGTGACAGTCAGCTTGTTCAAAAATATAGGGTTTTGCTTCATTAGACAGGTAAGGCGGAGACTTATAGGCCAACCGCTGCCTTTGAGTACATGTTCATGGTTTTCACTGAAGGCAGTAGAAAGAAATAGGCAGAGGTGGGGTGGGACAGGCTATTTAATCCTCTGTGCAGTAGTTTCCCCTACAGGCAGGTGGTGAATTCACTGCGTTTGGTGCTCATGGAAGTACCGCTGTGCATATGTCTGCATGTAATTTATACCCTCCTTCAGGGGCCTCAGTGGGTCTGAACCTGGCCCGCAGGTGATGTGGAAGACATTGTCTGCTGGAGAAAGATGTATCATATTTTATACTTGTTTTGGATTCAATGAGGTGACAAATGTAAGCCTGTTTTTTATTACCGAGTGGCTGCTGTATTTCTCACAACTGCTTATTGAGCCTTGCCTGACAGAGACTGAAAGTCCTGGGTTGTGCATTTCTGTTACTTATATGCAAGGACACTCTCTGTAATCCTTTCAGAGCGATGACTGATGCTCTTGGTCCCTCCAGCTCAGCCCGGTGCTCATTTCTCTGCACAAGGTGCTTCTATCCCCCAAAACAGCATGGGGTGGGGGTGCTTTCAGCTGGGACCATCTCCATGTCTGACAGGCCCTTGATTTAATGGCACTTCAAATCATGTGTGGAATTTTAGGCTTGCAAGCAGTACCACCAGTTCATGGTTGAGTTCATGAACATGGGCGTTGCCACTGAACTTACATCATGGACCAGCAGAAGACGTTCAGGCAGCTGCTGTGTGTGGCCCCGTGCAAAGCCAGTCCACGCTGATGCTGCTGCTGTTTGAGCACTGCTCGACCCCACTGGCTGTAAGCTCAGAGGACATCCTGTGGCCCGTCATAAGCCCGATAGCTGCTGCCCCCCAAGACAGGCTTGAAGCACCGTGATGCTTTGGTGATGGAAAGCTGGGGATGCTCTCCCGGAAGGATCCGACAGCAGGAATGGAAGGAGAGTACCCCTCCTTGCCTGCGGGAGCTTTGCCGGGATGTTCCCACTTGGTTCAGTCTCATCTCTGGACTCAGGAAATGGGGGCTGGTTTCTGGGATGGGTCCCAGAGAGCCAGTGGCTGGGGCACTGGATGAGTGGCTGGATGTCCTCAGTCGTCCTCTTTCTGATTTACCTTTGTGAGAGGTGTCTTCCACTCCTGGCATGCTTTCTGTGTGGGAGTGGGAGAGGTAGCACAAGGGGGCTATCCCCTCCCTGTGCTACCCCAGCGGAAAGCATCCGAATGGACATGAAACACTCTCTTGAGCCTCTGGCTGGTGATCAGCTGCCCTGCACTGTTTGAACCGGATAAGGAGTCAGTGCCAGATAAAGGAATTGCTTCTGCTCATTGCACGCACCGCAGCCCCTCAGAAAAAAAATGGTGACACTTGCTTTGAGAGGAGAGCCCTGCGTGGTGGGTCTGGAAGGATTTCACGAGTCAGTATGTAGACTGCTGCCAGAGCAGGGAACACTGGGGTGAAACAAGCAGAGAAGGACGCAGTTCATTTCAGCTCAGGATGGACATCAGTTACTGACACAGTCCATTAGTGAGGCTGTTTGTTATACCAACATAATCGTGTTTTCAGAAAGAAAAGGGGGAAAATAATCAATATGCCCAGTTCATTTTAAAGCGATAAATAACCACAGGTCTCTCTCCTGCCTCATTTATAGTATCGGTCTCAGCTGGGGGAGCAAAAGGCGCTGTGCTGGGCTGTTTGGCCAGCAGAAACAGGCACTATGGCTCTCTGTGAACTCTTTTTCTGCCTTCAGGCACTGGAAAGAGATCCTGCTTCTCAAAGGTGATGCATGGAGCAGCTGCAATACCGTTCTTTGACCTGAGCTTTCACATCCATCATTACTGCTTGCTGCAAGTTGCTTTTTCTGCTCTGGCCATTTTAGCATAGTGGGTCCCAGCACCCACTGCCCCAGTCCATGGCCATGGAAATGGTTTCCTCTATTCATTACATCTAAAAGAAGGCCCTGAACCAGAAACTCCAGTGCTTGGTGCAAGGACTGTGAAAGCAATAAGGAAAAACCTCTCCTAGTGAACACAATCCTTGCCTCAAAGCTTGGGTTATGTTTTGCTTCGCAGTGCACAGGGACTAGATACTGTGGTCAGATGGAGAGGGTGGGCAGGAACCACACCAAGCCCAGACCCCCAGATCAGACACTACCCAGCACAGGCATGAACCATGCACGTAGTCCGGAAGAGATCAAAGAGCATTTCTTCTGTATATACAAGCCACGGTATAGGAAACACGATCACATGTATAAAACATGGGGTAATTCTTTTTGCTGTGCTTGAAGAGTGTAATTTTACCACCATCAGCTTTTACCCAGTTTTCTCATGAGTCTTCTGTAGGTCTTGAAAATTCATGGGATTGGCTGGGAAATCATATGATTAATAAGAAAACACTAAAAGTGTGTTGTTTTTTTTTTAAAGACCTGTTAGGTTTCTGAGTCTGTTTTAGAAGGAGAAGAAATGTCCATAAAAATAAAAAGAAAGCTGAAGATCTAGGTGGTAGACCTTTAAGACATAATGTAAATATTGCAGAAATTATGATGAGCTCACAGCGGTTTGTGAGAAAAATCTGTCTACTTAAAATACAGCCTCTCAGAGATCGGGACCATAATTTAGTCTTGTGTGTGGAGAAATATGCTGTGAGTGCTTAACAAATTATAAAAATAATAATAACAATTAATAATAGATGAAACCTGAAAAAAGATGAATCGCTGCATTAGAGGACCCAGTAAAAATCTTTTGTTTCTTGTCAAGGATCCCACGCTGACAACTGCATCTACTACAGCAGCATATGCTGGAAAAATGCTCCGAGATGGGGCTTGGCTACACAGATTTACAAACTGGCTGATGGGAATCTGGGCGGCAGCATGAAAGTCTCATGAATCAGTGATAAACCTCGCTCTTGCTAGGCCATGAAGCAAGTGCCATCTTTGCGGGGGTAGAGCATGGCTTGGCTACATGGCGATGGTGTGCCTGGTCCTGGGATGGATGGAGCAAGGTGTGTGGGAAGGATTTTGGGGAGACTGGTGTTACAAAGGGGGGCCTGTGATGCCCAGGGCTGTCAAACATGGAAAAGACCAACTCCTAATCACCAGACCTGTGCAGGTAATTGGACAGAGAAATGTTTTCCCAATGTTTTCCATGGGAAAATGAATGGGCTCCCTGTGGACTTGCCAGCAGCCGTAGGTGAGGCTCTGCACGCCTGCCTCCTCCGGCCGGCTCCAGGTGCTGCCCAGAGCCGACCGCTTGTCTCCCAGGGTGTACAAGCGGACATCATCCTGTGTGCTCATATCAGGGTGCATTTGTCCTCAGAGTGAGTTTATTATCCACATGGGAGCCCACAGTGGGTTGCATGCATAATGCAGATCCTTCCCTTGCCCGGGGCTTGAGCTCTCTGTACGCTGACCCCAGAGAGAGTAGCATATAGTGCAGATGCTGAGCAGGGAGGGCATGACTCGGCTTTGCCAGCAAAGCAGAAATCCCAGCTAAATGGCTAGAAAGTCTGCCCAGGGCACACCTGAAGGCAGAAGAAGCCAAAGGTGTATGGAAACAGCGTTTCCCTTTCCACTTTTAGCATCCTCTTAGAGACACATTTCTGCTGGGTTGTTTACTCTGAACTGAACAGATCTGTACACTGGAGATTAATTTTTAGTTATAGAAAGGTTCTTGTTGCTATCTTGAAAATGCAAAGAAGCCATAAAGTAATAATAAATTGCATTTTTTACTATGCGAAGTCCTCTTTACATTGTCAAAGTGATGAAAACTGGCCTGACGGTAAAAGGAGACTTAAACCGAAATTGCAAATTGTTGTTCTTCTTTTAACCTCTATCATTTTCTCTCAGATTATGAGATCTTGAGATCTGGCTCCATCCTTCTTCAGTGTTTGGAAACTGCTCAGCACACGTGGCAGGCTGCTGTAAACATGTGAGAAATAAGTACAGCAAGATGGGTTACAGCTTGGGCTTCAGACTGGTTTGAAGAGGCAGCGGACACAATGCCCAGCTCAGGGCTCCTTATCTTTCAAGCGCAGAGAAATTTTAATCAGAAATTATCAATACAAAAGGTACTGCAGAAGATTTCTAAGCTGGCCAGTGATGCAGAGAGGTTTCCTCACTTCCCCTCTCTTGTTCCTTGATGAAACTCTCTTGTTTTTTCCCCATTAGAAAATTCTCCATTATTACATCATGGTTTCCTCATTGGCTCAGTGCAGTCCTTATGCTATGTTTCAGCTATATAGACAGAAAGGTTTTTAAGTATTTCCACTGCTCTTCCACCACAGCTAGATAGAAAGCTCTTTTGCCTCAGTTTTTGGTGGTGTTTGCATACAACAAGGCATTTAAGCCCCAATTTAATCCTTTTGCATAGCAGTGGAAACCTTTCCTGTACCTTTGTTTCCACTTCATCTTTTCCTTCTTTTTACCCAGGAGAATTTCTTTGCCATCCCTCCCCTTGGGCTGAGCTTTCCATTAGGATCCACTCCAGGCTCCGCTCTTGCTCTGTTTTTCCACTCACAGCCTCAGAGACTTTTAGCACAAGGTAGTGAAACCAGTAAAAGAAGGAATATAAATATCCATCATTGTTATTAATGGTTACTCCAATTTCTAAGGATGACGAAATGCAGCTGTTGGCAGAGCAAGAGCATCCAGGAGACCCTGTCTGTGGCCAAGGTCACTTTGGCCAAGCTTTGCAGAGACACAGGGCAAAATGGCAGTTATTTCTCCTGGGTGCAAAAAATCTCAGTTTATACTATGCGGTACAACACAGAGGGGCGGCACGATGAAGCAGATGTGGGGGTGTGGTTTCAGTGTGGCAGGAACGAGAGAACCCCCTGTGGAAGGACATTTCTCCTTCTGAGCTGAAACCTGGAGCAGAAGTGGCCCATAATGGACTGGAAAAGAAAATCAGCTGCATACAGAAGTCATCTGGATTTAAAATTGAACCACACTCAATGAGAGCATCTGTCTCTACCTACCATCGCTGTGCTCACCCTGGTCCCGGTTACTCAGGGCTTTTAATGCAACCTCTTTATCAGCTCTTAACTGTACTTGAAGGAAGAGAGAGAAGGGGAAAGAATTCTAGGTCGTTTCCATAGCTATATCTCCTTTCCCATAATCTGAATGACAATCTGACACCAAAGTTTCTATTGTCAGCTGTTCCTGAGAGGGGATGAGGGAAGAAAAATTTCTTGAGCTTTCCAATTACAAATGTAATGATCTCCACAGAACAGAAAGCAATGTCTGTCTGTAACGCAGGCAGGTTGAAACAGAAGATGTAGAAGAGGAATAATAGAAAGGAGAGCGTCACAAACAAACACAGAGATGTTTCTGACATCTATCCTCCGATGATCCTCTGTCATTATTTGCTGAAAAACTCAATTTACTTGTTTGGGGATGAAAAAAGAAAAATAAACCATAAAACCAAGAAACAAAGAACCGTGTGGCTGGAGAAGGGGAATGTTCTTCTTCCCTCCCACCATCTCCAAGGTTTTTTGGAAAGCTGATCCCTCTCACACAGCTGGGCATCCTTGTGGCTATCTAACAATAATAAACACCTAATGACAGGTAGCAGCTGGCATATTTTAATTTTATCAGAACATTGATATTACTGGTTTTGTCAACTCTTGGATCTGGCTCCTGTCTCAGTTACACTACCGAAGTCAGGCCCTGGCTCTGCATCTTCTCTGGGTCTGCCAAGGAGAGAACCTGGTTCCCTTTGGGCAGTCAGGGTTTGTATCGTCTTTCCTGTTTCTCTGATTGCAGAAAACATTTGCCACGTCTGGAGGCAATATGATCAGTGTGGTAAAAGTGGTGCCGTGCAGAAGGTGGGAGGTTCCTCATTTAGTCACCTGTGGCATTTTTGGGCTCCTGTTTTAAAAACAAACAAAATCAGCAACCTTTTCCTCTCCACAAATTTTGTCTTAGCCTATTTGTTTTCCTGCTTCCTGAGGGCTTTTGTAACCAAGCGTTACAGGCTGTTTGGCTTATCAGATGCAGTTGTAGGTGATAAACTGATGACTTATAAGAGCAATTAGTGCAACGAGCAGAGACACCAGGCACAGCATGGTTTTGTGAGAGTGGTTTATGGAGAAATGTTATCTACTTAGACACTGATCTTTCCTGTGCTTGCTTTAACATTTCTTTTGAATCTGTTTTTTTTTGTTTGTTTGTTTTTTTCTAAAATCCCTGATGCTGGTGTCTCTCTGTGGAGGGGCTGTCCCCACATGTGCTGAGAGTGTCAGTGCTGTGCCCAGGGACAAGGGCAACAGGAGTCTTTCAGGTAACCCCGTAAGGCATTCCCTGCTCCACTTCTTGGATGAGAAACCTGAGATGAGCTGAATACAGCTGCCGGGTGTCCCAGAGCTGAGTGTCAGAGAACAACGGGCACTTCACAGAGCTCATGGCCGGGAGCTGCCGGCTGGGTCTCTGTGCACTAGCAGCCTGGGTACAGCCTTGGTACTTTACAAACAGTGGGTGATGTCTTGAGAGCTGGCTCCAAGAAGTAAAACACACAAGCACTGATATGTCCAGCCCCAAGGAAGGGAGGCTAGGGTGACCATCAGCTACCCTGATACCCTATCTGTTTTGGACTTCTTGGGGTAGGTAAAGGCTCTGGCACAAAGTAAATCGATTCCCTTTCCTCTGCCTGTCTTAGTCCTGCTTGGTTTTTCTTCCTGCCTCCATAAAAACTCTCCATGGCACTGTAAAGTGGCAGGGTTCACATCCCAATATGGATCCACCTTCAGTAGCAGCCTGTAAGGTGGCCTGTCCTGTGGTGGCTGGAAATGCAAAGGAAGGGCACTGCTTAATTTACTTCTTCAAGGTTATTCCTGCTTTGAAGATTTTTCCAGCTTATTTCCTGAAGTCTGGGGAATTCCAGGCATTTTCATCCTTTTTCGTCATCTCACAGGGACCTGCTCTTTGCCTATCGGCTCTGTTCTTGCAGCCAGGTGGGGTGGATGAATCAAGCCAACGACGCTGTTGTACCATTTTAAAAAGTTGTTTTGTGGACTTTGCTGCTTATTTTAGTATGGGAACTGCTCTGAACCAGGTTGACAAAAACAAAAATAATGTGTATTTCTAGCAGGAAGACTTGCTGGGATAATTACAGCTCTGTGCGTATCCTGACCCAGCCCCTTTCACTGCATATGCAACTTTCAGACGTGTGGAGTGACAGTTTCTTTGGGCTCTAGCCAAAGGACTGGGATGCACTTTTCCCCCACGTTTTAGTTAAGTGGAAAAGAACAGCCTTCTCCGCACATAGCGCGGCATGAAGTCTGTCTTGCAGAAACTATAAAAGCCAGGGTCTGGGGGTCTGTCTCTGCTTGAGTGTTTTAAATGCTGACCTGGAATATGCCTAAATCTACACTAGAGCCCTAAGAGTGACTGTCAGGTTGCGTTCAGGCAGGTTGTGGGTGCCAGGGCCCGGGAGTGGTGCACAGAGTTGGGCACGTGCATTTGGCAGCAAGGAAGGGACTGCTCAGCCACAGGGTTCACAGGAGAGCCTGACCTGTTTTTTCTGCTTAGACGAGGTCATGTACCATCTAAATTGGTTAAAGTTCCATTTACTGCATCTGAGGCAAGTGCAGCCTAAATACTCTGATCTCTAAGGATGGCATTTTGGCTCCAGCACGTAGCCTTGGTTAAAATGCATAGGCTTCTGGGCTGGTAGGCTGCTGCTGGGAACGAATTTGTTTCAGACTTTGTCCTGTACCGCTGTGAGCTCGGTGCAGCCACATTGTGCACTGACGGAAAACCGGGGAGGATTAATGGGAAGTGAAAGTGATTCAACCCTAGGGCCTCAGAAATTCTCCTCTAATACCAGTTTTCCAGCTGAGCAGTACCTTGACTTTAGTGGAATTACCCCTGATAGATACCAGTGTACGTAAAGGTCCTGAAAACAGACCTAACCGGGGCGGGTTTTGCATCTGACTTAGCTTGCTGCTCACGTTTTAATTTTCCAATATCAAGGGTGACTTGGATGCCAATCCTATTTTCTCTCAAATCCCAGAATGCAGGTCCATGCAAGTATGGTTTGGATTTGGGCCCCATCTCTGACAGCCAGTCCTGTCTAACTTCACCATCCATCTTAAAAAAAGCATAAGCCTGAACAGCCGGTGTCACCAAGGAAAACAAATGAAATTTGAAGAATGTGTTAGGTTTAAGATCACAGATAGAGACTGGAACGATGAGAGGTTTACAAGCCCAGCTCACTTTGTTAATAGCTCAAGAGAGGAGACATCAATTCTTTTAACGTGATTTCTGCCCTGGTAGTGTTCCTTTAAGAAGAGCGAGGCATAGTGAGCTACTGTAAGGTTTCATCCCTGCTGATGGGGTCTTTGCTGTGAGCGTTGTTATTCTGATCAGCTTTGACATCGTATAAAATAGCACTTATTCTCCAAGTAATCCGAGAAGCTCTTCAGAATTCATGAGGTTTAAGGCCAAATAATTACATTTATTGATCTCTGGTATGTGAAGAAAATTTCCAATTTATTGCAGACCAGTTTGGTGTTAGACCTCAAATTAGGCTATGTCAGGAATTTCTCTTTTTCTGTCTCTATTTTTTGAGGCTTTTGTTGGGCCTGAGATTGTTCACCTGATAATAAAGGCTGTCAAAACTGTTGTCGCTGAGCAGGTAAACTAGGTTGCCTGGTGCCGGCAGCAAGCCCCGGGCCAGGTGGACCCTGCAGTGGTCCAAGGGGAGGAGGGAGAGGCTCAGGTCTGCAGCTCACATCTCTGATGCTCTGCTCCCCACCCTGCCATGGCCTCGTGGAGGGAGGCTGGGTGCTAACTGCTCTGATTTCCTCTGGAGAATAAAACGAGGATAGTGCTTCCTCCAGTACGGTGAGGTCAAAGCCCAAGCACTTGGAGATCCCCAAATGTACCCTCTGCCCAGAGGTTTCTTCTCTAGGAAAAGGAGGCCAGTGTTCCTGGTGGTCATGACAGAACTAAAGGGGAATCACCAGTATGGCTTAGTGGTGGCTAGAAGATCCACCCATGCTACATCTGCCATCTAGATTAATTGCCAGGGGCACCAGATCTTAATCTGTGCTGGTCTGGGTCTTCATTAAAACACAGGTGGATTAAAGGTGTTTGCAGGTAGTCCTCATCCCCATTTGCCCACTGCTGAAGGACCCCACAACCACAGCGAGGAAGCAGAAGACTCCATATCTGAAAAGCAGACGTTGTTGCAGATCACGCCCGAGGTGCACAAGCAATGCTGTGGGTGTACATACGTGTACCCCGGAAGAAACGAAGTCAGACATCAGCGAACTCATCTGGGCAGCACAGTGCTGCCAGGACCAAACTTTGGTTTTGGAGTCACCTACAAGAGACCAGCCCAGTGCCTACTTGGGGCCCATGACGGATGGTAGGGTCTCTCTGGAGAACTCACCTTCTGGACATACACTTTTCTGATTCTGAAGGTAGGTCAACAGGTCTCTAACAGAGCAAAACACTTACTGTGAGCTTTGCGTTAAGCGTGGAAATTGCCCAGGTGCTTAAAAAAAAAAAAAAAAGCATGTTTTACAGACTTTGCCAGCTCAGAGGTTCAGAAGCCAAAGCTTATGTATATAAAAGCCATGGCAAAAATCACAGCGTTGTCTTAATATACGCTGCATCCGATATTGGCTTTCTGTTGGGGGAAGCAAGGACTTCACAGCTTGCTGCTCGCTGTCTCCCTTGCTGCTGGGCTTTGCACCAAGCCCTTGGGCAGGGAGGCTCGGCAGGCGTTCCCCGAGCCGGGGGCACTGCTCTGGCCTGGCAGTGGCCATGGGAAGACCGTCCCAATGCCCCGGGAGAATGCAGCTCCCTGCCTTTCTGCTTCGGCAGGGTAGTACAGGCTTCTCTGGGGCTGGCGAGGGATGCAGCAAGGCAGGAAGGCGATGTTTGTGCTGCGGGCGTCCTGAGAGACTGGAAGGTGTAGGCAACAATTTAATAAATGATGCCTTTCCCCAAATATGCCTTTAAATTTAGATCTCAGTTTAATAAGGCAGTCCTCACATGTTCTTTCAGGGCACATGTATTATTTAAAAAACATTTATAAAGGATTAATGTACTCAGGAGCCCCACTGACACAAATCTCTGTCATTTCCAGTGCCCAAAGCCAAAACAGTCCAGCTTATTCTAAGAAATCCTTTTCGTCTGTGTGTTTATCTCTAAATCTGGCAGTGGGAAAAGTGTTAGACTCACAATCTTTTGTTTATCTACAAGAGTCCTTTGTTTATCCAGTAAACAGGGACAGCACAAGCAGCGGTAACGCCGTCTCTTCCCGTGCTCAGTCTGTCCTTTCTGCTTTACACGTAGTTAGTATATTTGCACAGAGGATCTCAAAGCTTCTGACAAATTTATGCTGAATTCTGTCTTCTTTGACCGTGCAGGCTGGTTGCCTGTACCTCCGGTGTCCTGGGTAACGATTTGTAAATTGGAAAATGTGTCTGTCTTTTGCAAAAAGTTTGTGTATCTGCAGGCGTCGACAGCTAGAGGGCTCTTGCGGATGGAGCCTTTGTTATTATTTTTACATGGCCGATAGCTGTGCAACAGGGAGCAACAGCGTTGTCTCCCTCTGTCACCCCGCAGTGGGCTCCCGGTGGCTGCCCCCTCTGTCCTGACAACTGCAAACTGTTGGGCAGTTTCATTGTTGGTTTAGCTGGAGCAGGCAGCATTTCCTTGTACAGCTCAGTTCTTGCATCCTTAATCTGCGGAAGCTGCGATGCTGGAGATAAGCTTTTGTGGGGAGCAGCAGCTCCTATCAGGAGAGGAGCAGGAGGCTTGCATGGGGCCTTAAACATTGCTGCTCTTCTGGCATGCTTCTGTAGGATGAACTTGTCAAAACCACCGTCTTCATCTGTTCAGGGCCAGCAGCAACCTTGCTGGGCAGTGAGAGGGTGGTGGGGTGCACCAGGGCTCCCTCCCCTTGGGCTGACCTTGCTCTCTCTGATCAGTGGAGCTGCTTTGTTAGGCAGAGGGGGGACATGGCAGGAGGGGTGGGAGGTCAGTAGTTTTCCCATACAGCTGAGTAGAGAGGTGGGATGAGAGGGAGAGCGAACTGGGCTGTGCCAGCGAGCTGGGTCTCACCCAGCAGAGAGAGGTGGTGGTGGATTGGACAATAGTCCAGCCTTGCTGATCCTGGGGGGGGCACCTTCCCAGGGGGTGTCCGTATCTGCACATGGGGAGGGTGACAGCCCTCGAGCTGCTGGCTGGGCTCCATCTCAGCTGCCTGCCTGACTCCGCGTGCTGGAGTTGTGGGGCCAGGAGCCTGGAGAGATTTTGCCTCGCCATCGTCAGTGCAGAAAGCAGCAGGTCATCAACAATCAAGGTTTTGCTGGCACCTAGGATCTTTGCAAATTATTGTTGTGCGCTACTCCTCTCCTGCCATTTCCTTTCTCTGTGCTCCTTCCCCCTGGCCTTTGATTCAATAAATCAAAGCTTAGTGCCAAATCTTGTTAAATTCCAACTTTCCTGTTATTCCCTCTCTGCCCTTTGGGAGATGAAAGTTTGGAAATATGTATAATAATGAGGGTTGTGAGACGTGAAAAAAAGACATGAGAAATGTAAACTAGGAGGATGATCAAAGATGATGCATTAGCTCCGATGAGGAACTATATCGTTGCTAATAAGGTGGCCAAACTAATACAGAGCGACAGAAACAAATCCCTGCTGTGGCACTGCTGATAACGTCAGCCTGTGGTGGGAGGAAGCCGAGAGGAGAGTGTCATGGAGAAGGACCTGTGATATTTGCACTTGTCTTTGGTGGCAGAGGTGGATAATCTCAGCTCCTGAGGCAGCTGAAGGGCTAAAACATCCAGAGTTGGTGAAAAATATCCAGTTATGTTTTAATAGAAAATAATAGGAAGTATTCCCATTTCTTTCATATTTTTTAATTAAGAAAGACAAAATAACATCAATTATTTTGATTTTCTCTTTTATTGTTTAATGGCCATCTTTGAAAATTGACAAGATAACAAGTTTTTGGTTCTAACTTTTTGACTTTTCTCTCTCCTGTTCACCTGCTGTTTTCATTTTCATCATCCTATTTTTTCCCTCAGTAGAGTGAAGGGAAAATAATAGAGGAGTGAATCCAACCCTCCACTAAGCTCCAAAACAGATATGATAAAATAATGTGTATTTTATTTATTTATTTATTAAACATCAAAACCCCCAAAAGGGGGGAAAAAAGATCCATTTCCATTGGAAATCTTTTTATAACAGCTTTTTCTAGAAAATGCCTTTCCTCTTTTCCAGGCCAAACAATGCTGTGTCCTTCACCATCTCCTCTGGTGCCATGCTTCCTTAGTCTCTGTCTTTCTTGCAGCTCTCTTCTACATTTTCATCTGCTTCAACCTTCATGTCTGGTGCACAGACCTGGATACTAGACACCAGCCCAGCCCTCACTAGGGTGGAGTAGCACAGAGAGATTTTGTCATGATTTTTGCAGATGACACTGAGTAAGAGTTGCCAAAATGAGACCAGATTCACCTTGAGTTTGCATTTTACTGTATGCTGAAATACATGCTTCTAACTTATCAGTTATTCCCTGTCTGATGTCTCAGCATTTGTTTTTTTTTTTTTTCCTAGTTTCATATTTTGTTGAAGGCTTTATTGAATTGTGGCTTGTTGATTTCAGACCATTTCTCCAATTTACTGAGATTATTTTGAATTTGGGTCCTGTTCTACAAATGTGCTCTTAACTCGGAGTGATCTGCAGATTTTATAATGCACTCTCTCCTCAGTTGTTCAAGATACTGATGAAGAACTGGAACAGATCCGGGACTGGGACAGATTCTTTTAGGATCCAGATGAAATCTCAGATTGGTAGTTAATCACTGAGACTCTATTTGTTTATTTTTCTATCTAGTTGCACTTACAGGCAATTTCATGTAGGCCAGTGACTCCCACAAGGCCTCCTACTGGCCTTGTCATCTGTGGACTGCTGGTGAGCCGCAAAGCCACAGCACATGGTCTGCAGTCGATCCAAGGAAGCATTCTTCCTTATGAATGTTTTCCTATTAAAAGTTTGATGGTAAGGCCAGACAGCAAGGGATTTTATGGCGAGCTATGCTCAAGGGTCCGAAAAGCTAAAGAACTGCTAAGCTAGACTGTATTTCCTTGGTTTGCTTCTGGCCACGTGGGACAATATTGAGAGCTTTGCTAAAACATATATTTCAACTACTTCTTCCTTACCCACAAAGCTAGTTACCTTGTCAAAGAGGAAAATTAGTTTTCTCTGGAATGAACAACGGATTTGACGTACTGTTCGTTGAAATGAACAACTGAAATGATTTTTTTCCTGATAAGTCCATTATGCTGAGCTGTTCTTTATAACTGGTTTTCTTTGGGGTTTTTATATATTGATCAGGTAATTAGTCAGTTCCAGTGCTTTTCCAGGGAGACGGACTAATCTACATTTTTCCATGTTCTCCTTTTCCCTTATTTTAAATAAAGATATTGTATTTGCCCTTCCTGTGCCTCCTGGGATCTCTCCCACACCATGAATTTCAGGGATGATTTCTGAACAGATCAGAGATTTCTACAGCTGGTACCTTCAATGCTTGAGGGTGGATTTCAGAAGGCACTGATAATTTGACCATATCTCATTTATCTGAAGATTTTTTTTCTTTCTGTGCTCTGGCTTGCATTTCTGTCCCCTTGTTCAAATGAATTTTTGAAGTATGTTATGAAGCCTGAAGCAGAGATGGATTAGGCTACTTCATCCTTCTCTGTATCAGCCATTGTTTCCTCTTTTCCCATTAAATAATAGCCTGTATGTTCTCTTTTTCTGCCTCTGCTGATACCCGAGCACTTTTACTTGCGGCCTTATGTCCGTTACTAATTGTAATTAATTTTGTGCTTTAGCGTTTCTGATTTTTATGCTGTTCTTTTATGCTGGTCCTTAGTTTTGTGGTCTAGTTTTCACTTTTTCTTTAATTTCTTTTTGTTTTTCAGGTCCCTAAAGAGCTCTTGACACAGCTATAATGGTCTCTTATCCTGCTCCCTATCTTTCTATCACAATGGGACAGGTTGCCATTGTGCTTTAACATGGTATTTCTCAGTAACTGCCAATTTTCTTGCTCTCCTCTATGCTTAAATTCCCTTCTCAGGAGACCTTATCTGCCATGTTGCTGAGCTTGTTGGAGTCTGGGAGGGAGAGTCTCCATTTTCCTTGGGCTCCTGCTAATTCTGCCTCCCTTTCAAAGAACAGAGGGTGCCAGCATGTCAGAATGGCTGCACTCAAATGACTTCCCAGCTGAGATTTTTAACTAGTAGCTACCTACTGATTGCAACCAAGCGTAGAAAAGCTGCTCCACCAGCATCTTCCTTCACTCTTTGAAACAAATCCCCCAAACATTTGAACGACCCGGCATACTGTCTGTCCCTGCTCTACTCCTTTTCTAATGTTTCTAGTGCCAGATGGATATTGTTGCCTGCTGCCAGCCGCAGTTCTGCCCTTTTGCTGCCTCTGTTAATTTGTAAATACAAAAAAGCCAAGCCTCAGCTTCTTCTTGGCGAGATGGGGTGCAGTAGCATTGTCTCTTGATCTCAGCCTTAGTCTTGCTTTTGCTTCACTTGAGAAAATTAATTTTTTTTTTTTTGGACTTCAAAGTCAGGTTATGTGCAATTCTCCTCCTGCTTTCATTCCGCCAGTCTTTTCCTGGGCAGACTGTACTTTCCCATCCCAACATCCCGGCAGGACCCCATCATCAGTGACCCGTGGTGTGGCTGCCTACTAGGAGGTCCCATTCTTCCTTGCTATCACTTACACTCCCTGAGCGTGTACAGGCCACCCACCTGCCCCGCAGTCTGCCTTCACGCCTCCCTCATCTGACATTTCACGTCTTCCATGCAGCAGGTCCTCCTTTTCCTCGCCAGTAGGTTTTGATCCCGTGTCTTAGCAACTCAGTCAAAAGCCGCCGGCACCCAGAGGTGGGCAGGCGAGTGTGCGGGAGCGTGCTTTTGCTGCTTACCTGCACCCTTCCTGCACCCTCCCACATGGTCCTGGGAGCAAAAGCAGGTCCTGTAGATAGCTAAAGGACAACATATGAGTCAAAACTGTTAACTGTTTTTCACACACAATATAAAAAACCCCCAGCATTCTAGTGTCTGCTATGAAATTTATTGTTTTCCAATAAACTGAAAATGCTTTGGTTTACAAACCAACCGCTTTCTCTTTTTTATTTTTCCTTCTCTTCTGGAAATTGTCCAGTAGGGTTTGGGTTGTGTGTCGTCCCGTCCCCCCCCCAATAACACCCTTAAAACATAAAACATTTCTCTGGACAAATGTCTATTTTTCTGTAAAATGGCTTTTATAGAAAGTATTTACCCAGCTCTATAATTTAGTGATTTTCCTTTGCTGAGTACAACTTACTCCTCCTCTTCTTTTTTTTTTTTATCTGCTCTCCCCAGCTTCCCCAGAAGGTGCTGGGAATCCATCCTGTGGTGGTATCAGCTGCATTTACAAAAATTCAGGTAAATATATTTGCCCTTTTCATTCTTAGTTTAATTTTATCCCTGCTTGTATTAATATGAGCAGCTCTCTTTATCTGGGGATGTGAGGAAAGAACTAAGAAAAGAAGAAATAAAAAAATCATACCAAAAAAACCCCCTGCTAAGCAGGGGCATTACCTTCTCCTCTCCGTGTCTCCTGTCTTCCTGGTCCATATCCAGGAGAGATTTAAACAGAGCAGATGAAATCCACTGTGTTCCCAGCTGAAAAGTGGGAAGGAAGGGAAGGAAGTGAGGTGAAGAGAAAGATGGAAAGAATGCAAAATGAGGGCAGGGGAGAGGAAAAGAGTATAAAAAGTGAGAAGAAAAAGTGCAGAGAGGGATGGTGGGGGTGTGGATAATTGGAAGGTGACAGGAGGAGCCCCAAAGAGAGAGGGAATGATCTTGCGAAGCAGTCTGAGAGAAGACAGGAGAAGACACTGGAGGAAACACAGCACTTTCCTTGTGCTTTGGCTCAGGACTGCGTGGCTGAGGGTGAGAAGGCATCTGAGAAAAATGCAGGCAGAAAGCAGTCAGGAAGAGAGGACCGAAGGCTCAGGGACTGCAGCCCAGCAGTGCTCGGTGAGGCAGAGCGGTGCCCATGAGGACAGCCCGGGGAGACGTGCTGGTGCTGTAAGAGGGGAGGAAGGCCACTGAACATGGGGCAGGGACATGCCCTGCTCCCTGTCACGTGCTGCTTTTTAAAGTTCATATAGTACAGTCCCTGACACTGCAGCTGATGAGTGTTTGCTCACTGTTCAGGTGATTTTTGATTTCACATGATGAACGTCTACAGTGGGGGTAGAGCTGCTGGAGAGGCTGGAGGAGGGCAGGACAGGGAGGGAAGTCACGCTGCTGTGGTGAACTGCTGCTTGTTGGGAAACACTGCGGAGATCAGTGCATCCTGCCATGTGTTACGTGCCTCTGGGTAACATAACTCCTCAAGGTTTTTCAGACAAGAAAGAGATGAGTCCGTGATGTATCGTGGTGGATTGATGACACGGCACCAGCTGGGCACTGGAAACAATTTTGTGACTGTCTGCCGGGCAGCTAAGGGACTCCAACCATTTGTCTTGACTGATTACCTCAATTTTCAGAGCCATATTCTTACCTGCCCCGAGATTGCTGCCCATCTTGCTAAGAGGTCCTTGTTTTGCTCTGATCCTATCTGCCAGCTGTTACCTGACAGCACTCTTGCCCCAAATCTGACACCACTGTGTACGTCAGATCCATCTCTGGTGGACATCCCCTGTGCCTGATGTCCTTTTGCCAGGCTTCACCACAGCGTTCACCACAGGACGCACGGCTGGAGCTGTGGGGCTGCAGCCTGGGAGCAGGCTCCTGGGGCTTGCGTGAGCTCAGGCAGAAGGTGCCTGTGTTTTGGGTTGCTGAGGCTTCTGGTTGGGTCTCCAGCATATTGGCTGAGATGCTGTCCGTGAAATGAGCAGAATGGGGCCCTGGCCAGGGCCCCGAGTTGCAGCTGTAATACTAATGATAACTGCAGGGAGCACTGACTCTCCCTGGCTCCTTTTCCAGCCTGGAAGTGCATGGAGAATTCAAGGCAGCTGAGCTGGCACTGCAGGTGTCCCAGTGCTGCCATGCTGCAGTCCTGACTGGGACCAGGGGACACAGATGTGACGATGAAAGTGCTTATTATTTTTCCTTTTTATTGCAGGTGTAACTTCTTCATAGGTTAGTAAAGTCTCATTTTGGGGTCTGGTAATTAGCTCTGATCCGGTCGATATCAGCCTCTGCCAATGACACTTCCTTAATGCCTCTGAGAGATACCGGCCATGGGGTCACCTCCTTGTCGAGCAGCCCATGGAGAGCCTTCTGCTTCCTCAGTCTGAAAATTAAATATTTGGATGCTGGTAGTTGTTCTGCTGGCAGTTTTTGTTAATGATGAAGAATTACCTATTATGCCAGCGTTGGGTGACTTTGACAATTCCATTACATATTACTAATAGTGCTATTAATGTATGGCAGCTTATCCTTGTCACTTGTGCGCGTGTATGCGCACATATATATGTGCGGGTGTACGTGGATGCCCAGTGGGAGGCAGGGACAGAGACAACAAATCTGTTGGCAGAAAGCAGCAGCCACTGCCGTCACCTCTGCCTGCCTCCCGGTGGGGACCACACAGACAGCGGCAGTGAGTCTGGCAGGGGAAGACCTGGCTTTGCCTCTCCTGGGAGCAGAAGCGGGAGTGAAGTCGACTGATGGGAAAGATTCTGATGCCTGGTGCTGTGGCATCCTCCTCTGCTGCGTAGTCTGTCTCTGACTTGGGAAACTGATTCCCAGTCCCTTCTATCGTTCATCCTCAATTCAGCTCTGCTCCCCTTCTCTCCTGGTTTTCTTTGTTTATCTAAGGCAGGGAAAGAGCTTGCAGCAGCCCAAGCCCTAAGCCCTCTGCCTGACTGGAGTCTTTAAACACCAGTTGAGGCAAACAGCAGAAGAGTGTGTGTCCACCCTTCTCACCCCTCCAGTATCTGGACAGTCTAATGTATTCAGATTTATCCCAGCAAGAGGGAGCAAAGGTGGAACATGTCTGCTGTCCCCAGAGCACTTTGTTTATACAGACCTGCTGCTTTTCCTCTGTACCTGCCTAATTTGCAAGACGTTTAAGAGCAAAACTCTCCCATACAGTGCTTCATATGATACTGAGGAGCACCAGGATATTCCAGTCCTGGCCAGCACCTCAGGGGTTTCTACACTGCAGTATGAACCCTGATGTCAATACTTTGACCCGTTGCCTTCTGCTGATTTGGGAGCAGAACTTCTCTGCACTGCAATGTTGGCGGCTTTTGTAAGACACAGCTGCTGTTTTGGGCTGCCTTCTGGGCTCCATCACTTGCTAGGGTCATTGTAGTTTTACAGAGGTCAAGGACACAGCCCTCGCTTGATCTCCTGGTCTTTCTTCACATCCATCTTACAAGGAACTATATCCTGCTGTCTTGTGCAGTGCTGGCAGTAGGTGTAAACATGTCAGGCCATTTAGCTCTAGCCTGGCCTTTTCTCTTAATGTCGGTGGGCCAGAACAGGATGAGAATTTCACTTTCCTTTTCTCCAAGATTTGTCTCATCATGAAACACACGGGAAGAAGTTTATGAAGCTTCTGAAAAAATACCTCCCTCTTGTTTTTTCCTTCCCACTGTTTTGATCTCAAACCATCTGCAGAAGAAATATGTTTAGAAACAGCTTATGTATTAGTGCAGGTGAATTTTTCTGTGTCTTGAAAAATGGAACAATACCTTCCTACAGCTATTGATTGTCATTCCACATCTATGCTGTCCTCCTAACTTCGAATCAATTTGTGCTTTACCAAGCTCTTTGATATCATCTTATGACAGAAAGCTAACTTTTCCCCTTAAAGGCTATTTATCTCTGTCCCTTTGTAAGGTCAGTGAANCCAAAGTAATCCATCTAGTGGAGGAAATGATGAAGTAGTATTATGTCTGGCAGTCTTTTTAAACAAGTCCTCAGAAACATCAAGAAAAACCCGATAGGCTTGGACAGGGAGGGGGGAATTGAGGATGTTGCAGGAGTCAAGTTTGAAAGCAATTGAGGGAAAGCTCAGAGTTTATATTCTGGAAATGTCCCCTCTTCCTGAATCTATTTACAGATATTTTCTGCTGCCACTGAGGGGGGAAAGATTAATAATAATCCAAGCAGGCTTCCAGGTGGCGGATGGCCATGAGTCTGAATTGGAAGGATAATTTATCTCCTCTGCCACTTTGAAGCCTTTTAGCCTGGGGGAGATCCCTTGTCTAATGAAATTAATTGAATGCAACTGCAGTCTGGGTACTTCATCTGAATTTAAGTTTTTACCTCACTTAGAAGTTGCCAGGTACCCACTCACCTCCAAAACGCCCAACGCCAACATAGCACGTGCATGCACTGCTCAGTCTCATGCAGAATAAAACCTCAAGTACAGAAACAGTCTCCTGCTGTTTCTACCGCTGTCTGTCTACGCTGCCTCTAAACTGCATGCTCTCCATGCAGTCAAATGATCAAATGCAGTTAGAAAAAGTTACAGAAGAAATTCAGTCACAGGCTATTTTTAAGCGCAAAGCGATAACGTCACAGAAAACTTCTGGACAGCAGATTATCAGAAGGTAGGAGAGTGTAACTGGGAAAGGGTCACTCCGTTTTCATCCTCCTCTTATGCTGTTCACCTTGTAGTTAGTTATTGACAGTTATTAGAGACAAGGCACTGGAGCAGTTTCATCTTTGGCCTGACTTAGAATAGCCAGTTTTTCATCTGCTGCTGGCTCAGGAGAGTCCGAAGCTCTCGGTGGAAATGATATATCAAAAGTAAATCTCTGATGCCCAATTAAAGTATCCCATGCACCTTTCCCAAAGAATTTTGCAACTTTCAGATCAATCAGACACTGAAAAAATGAGACACTAAGCTGTAAGCATCCACGTGGTCATGGCTGCTTCTGTCGAAGCAAAGCACTGGATCACCGTGGGACCCCCCTCACCTGGGTGGGAGCTGCCCTGCGCAGTAGGTAGGATAAACATGACTAGGTGTCACCAGGAGCAAGCTGGTCAAAATATTGAAGATGTCACTACAGACAGCAGTCCCACTTTAACGTAGGTCTAGTGGGGAATGATGCAGCATTTAATTGACCAAGAAGAATGGGGGAAATTGGTGACAGGCAGTATAAGTTACCATAGACGGCTAGACACTGTAAATGGGGTGGTGTTATTTCTTCCTTTTTCTTCTGCTACAGGTCCACAAAAATGCCACAGTCATTTGAATACGCTTACATTTGTTTTGTGTTCATTTTTTCTGCAGCCTTCTTTTCCCTTCCCCCACCAAGCTGCCTTCAATTTCTGTGCTTTTCCTTTAGAGTGGATTATCTGATTTTACACAGATTTAGTTCTACATGGCTCTGAGATCGCATAAAAGTGCCAGCAATATGACAGTGGTTTGCATAGGCATGAATGCTGTATTATGTGGATAGCCAGCAGCCTGGCTTCATCTTGAATAGATGCAGATTTGTTATGTATAGATGTGTGCTTGTTTGCTGAATACTTATGCCCTCTCAGCTCTGGGAGCCTCCAGGAGGCAGTTGTGTTTGTGTGGCAGTCTTGTTCCCAGGGAAGAATAAAGTGCTTGTGCAGAAGCGCTGGCCCTTAGGCTGTCAGATGAGGGAGGTTTTTCTTTTCTCATGCAGGTTGCACTGAAATCAGTACTGAGAAAGCCAAATTCCGAGTAGCAGAAGCCTGATTTTTTTTTTTTTTTGTGATATTTTCTTTCTTTCTTTTTTAAAGGGACCTCTAGCTGGTATGCTCCTCTCCACCAGTGAAAAACAAAATTATATTGATAGCAGGCTTCTGCTAGCTTCAGTGGGAGTCTGATGCACTTCGATGCAGGGAGGTAGCTAGGTATCTGAGCCTGCACGTGTCCTCCTCCTTCTGAGGCTTGAAGACACACACTCTTACCTCGCTCGCTGTAGGAGGTACCATGCTGTCCTGCTGTGCCTCGGCTATTCTGTAAAGATATGTGGCCCCATTCATGCATAGAAATTTAGAAATTCCCTTCCACTGTGACATTTCTTGACCTTGATGTTGGAGAGTGAGCTGTGTCTTGGTCACATACCGCAGGGCAGGCTGTGACCCAGAGAGACCCTCAAGATCCTTTGAAAGGGGTGGTACAGGGAGCATTGCCACCGCAGGGCTTGGCAAGCAAGAGGTGGCCTTGAACACGATGTATGCAAAGAAATCTCCCCGACGGGAAGGTAACAAATGTTTCTTGTTGGAGTAGCTCAGGAGTTCATTACTCTGGGCTTGAGCTTAAATTCTGTTGGTTCCAGCTTAGGTCCAAAGTTTGTGAGTCTCGTCCTCGTGCGCCACGTTGCAGGCATTATTTTTTCACTTAATAAATCTTTTCTCACCTGTCACTCCCTGTCCCATTCCTCATCACAACAGGCACCACTATTAGAAGCAATTAAACAGCAGCCCCATTTTCTGTTTCTGTATTCTGTAGCGCTCAAGTACTTAATCACAGAGCAGATCAATATGGATGCCTGTTCCACCTGCCCTGCTCTCCCCGGGGTGAAGAGGCCATCAGCAGCAAGGGCTAGTAGACTGGATTTTTTTAAAACCTCACCAAGATTATCCTTGACATTTGCTAAAGGTCCAAGAAAATGTGACACTCCCACCCCCCAAAAAAACACCTCTTCACCTTTTTTTCTGTAAAAGAATATAAACAAGAGAAAATGATGCAACACTTTTCATTATCTGAACCCCTGTTTAAAGCAAACATGTTCTTCCCCAGGCCATGTCTAAGCAGAAAAAGGCCACAGAGAATTGGCTTTTATAGCAGACATAAAAAGCGCACCCAGTGCCCTCTGTAAATACAGTCGGTGTTTGATCTGTTTGGATCTACTGTGAAATGACTGAGACAGCTTAATGACAAAAGACTGTGCCATCCTGGAGAACTTCCAGCTCCTAATCCCGAGGGGGAAACAACAGGTCCACCTCAGCTCTGCTAGAGAAATGTTAATGCCCTCTTACAAAGCTGCGTGGAGGGAGGTGACGTTGATCTCCCCTGTGGCTGGAGGGAGGAGGAAAGGTTCTGGAAGTGCAACGGAGCCCTCAGGGGCTCTGCTGCCCCGTGTCGGAAGAAGCTGTGGGACTGTTCAGCAGGAGGGAGCCCTTTGCCAGAGGGGCTGGAAGGGAGGCCGCATGTGAGCAAATAGGCCTGAACAGGCTCATTTTTCAGGCTAAACCTTTTCTCCCCTCTTTCCTTTTTTTCAACTACTGCAGAAGACTAACTGCTATCTCTTAGGGAATGGCTTGTAATTGCTCTTAGGCTGTGTAAATCTAGTTGAGTTCCTAGGAAAGGATGCTCCTTTGTCCTCTCTGAATGCAATATAACAGTGGGATGATGTGGGAGTGGCAATCTACATATTTTTCTCTGGAGACCTCATTTCAAAAGCTACCTTGGTCACACAAGGTAAGGAGTATGATCTGACATAGCAGGGAATCCCGCCCATGAGTTGGGGAAGGTGCTGAGTAGGCTCAGATGTAGTAATGGTCACTGAGCAACATGGGCTGAAGAGCACCAGCAGAACTGAAAGGAAGGGTTTGCTGTTCATATACTGCTGCAGTCCTGCTGCCATAAGCAAAACCACTAAAAAGTAATTCCAGCAGAATTGTAGTTCTCCTTGGTAAATGGAATGAAGGCTGACTTAGTATGGAAGGTCTGATTGACATAGATCTGGCAGCTGAGCAGCCTGTCCAATACCTGCAATCAAAACTGATATATCAGAAAAAAAACTTTAAAAAGAGGCTTGTGGGACTCAGACTTCCTTTAGGAGAGGTGAAGTTTAACCGAACATTTCTCCAGCTGCAGTTGTGGTTGTTGGTGTGCCTGCCTGCCAGGTAGACCTTCTGCTTCTACAGCTTTGTTTCACATCCGTGTTTTAGAAGCTAGATCTGAATATGAAGGACCCAGCTCTTCAACAGCTCTAAATGATGTAGCATCTTTAAGTCAGACCTAATGCTGCCGATTTATGCCATTGAAAGGGCCAACCTCCCAGATGATTTTTGTATAATTCCTGCCTGAGCTTCATTCTGAATAAATCTGGACTTGAGTACAAACCTGGCAGCTTCTCTGAGGGCAGGTGCACACCACGAGGGTCACTGGACTCGGAGGCAAAGGAGCCTATAAATACATTTTGTTTGAGGATAATGAGGATTGACATTAAATCTCTGATGGTTCAGAGATCCAAGACATACCAAGAACCCAAAAGAAGTTTGCACCTCTCTTTCATGAAACAGTATCAATAACACCATATACTGACACTGAATTAATGATGTTTATATTAGAATCAGAGATTGCAGTTGGGATCCCAGTGCCTTTGTACCAGCTGCTTCCCGTACACATAGCAAGAAGCTTTCTGCTTTACAAAGCTGATTGGCGACATCCTGCAGAGAGACAAAAGAAGAAGAAAAGACCTAGAAAAGGGAAATGGTGATGACATAGCTGGAAATGAAACCAGGTATCTGAATGGTAATCTAGTTGTCCTATCCTCTACATGCAGCTACTGGGGAAAAAAACCCAAACATTTCTTTGTGGCAGACCAGAAGACGGAAAGGCTACGTTCGTT
Source organism: Balaeniceps rex (assembly GCA_013401315.1). NCBI lineage: Eukaryota > Metazoa > Chordata > Aves > Pelecaniformes > Balaenicipitidae > Balaeniceps > Balaeniceps rex. Next base: position 239,207 of record VYZW01000839.1, on the reverse strand, counting down.
ATATACCAGATCTGGCATAAAATTAAAAACAACAGTAGTGTCCTCTGCTGCTTGAGGCATCTGGATTAGTTGCTTAAGGAAGATCTGTGACTGCTGGAGAAAACTTGAGTGCCAGAGTAGGAGCTTGGCTTCCCAAAAGCCCAGTAAATGTTGTATTTATTCAGCTGTTGTTGTCTTTAGTAACATTCATATAGGCAGAAGGAATACAGGAAGGGAAATTTTGTTGTAATAAATAGAGAATATTATGATTTCCAAAGATGGAACAAATAAACCCTATGCATCATTCTTGGGAAGACAGAACAAAAAGTTACCTTGGTCAAACTGACTTTACTTCACTCTTTTTCCTTAAATCTTTTCTGTTAGGTGAACTTCTAACATGACTGTTCTCATGCCATCCTGTGTGCCGATAGAGAACACGAGACCGGGGATGATGGTGGCAACTGAGTCAGGGGAGAGCCTCTGCTTTCCAGAAACTCTCTGTAGCATGAAGATGCTGGAGACCTAATACCTGTGAGCAATGAGCTGGCTCAGTTATAATGATCCTTCCTGGTCAACAGTGAGAGTTCTTCTGGGAAAAGTATATGGTCAGGGCAGGAAAGCCAAGAGCCAAAGCCTTTCCTATACAGACCTGGGCAGTCCTACAGCAGAGGACAGCCATGGAGCTGAGTGGTACTGCCAGGTGCCCCTGTTCCCCTATGTCTCCTCATACTCCTATTGCCCTCCTTGCTCTGCACCTTGCCAGGAGCCACGGAGCCCTTGTTTCAGTCCATGACGCTCCTTAGCTAGGACAATTTCCTGTGTTCCACTGCAACTAATTCATGGCTTTCCAGTGTTTCTGGAGTGATGGATGGGTGGGAACCTCTCTCTGAGTGAACAACGTGGGATGGCTAGGACCTCTCCCTCTTCTCTGCCACTGCACCGGCTCACGCCCTTTCATTTGGTCTGCCAGGAGTCACGTTTTTGCTTGTACGCAGGATGTTCTCGCTGACCCACACCTATATAACCCCCTCACTGGGTGACTGCAGTGAGCGTGCTTCCAGCTATCTGCGAACAGTAGAAAGGAGGTGTTTGTCTAGCTGTTTGCCCAGATAGTGAGAGCCCTCTGAGCTCCCCAGACTACACAGATAGTCAGTTCAGGTCAAGGTGATGATTTTTGTCTACATGTATTTTTATGCTTTGGCTTCTAGGTACCTGAAGATTTCAGTAGTCAAAGTGACAGGGCTTCAGAAGCTGTTCTCTGGACTGTGCATTCCCCTGGATCTTGAACTGTCTGGATTTGGTCATCTGCAAGGATATTTGCATGCATATCTTGGATATGTGTGACCTGAATGGGTATCCAGCTTGATTTTGAAGAGATTTCTCTGGGGAACTGAAATTTGTTTCCTATTATTGCTGTTACTTTGCCTGCTGCAAGTGTCTCTAAGCTGCTGTTTAGAAGTGATGTTTCACAGCTTATTACTGCAAATGTATCCAGACTTTAAAGAAAAGTTGTGTTATCTGAACCGGAAGGGAACAGCAGAGATCTGTGAACCCTGCTGCCTGCAGTGCCCCTGCTCCTTGCTCATTCGTGAGATGGTCCAACAGAAGCAGCCCCCACCAAACACCGTGTCGTCAATCACCATATGGAGCCAGTGGGAAGCCGTGCCACAGCTGCTGGCAGCTGCAGCCGTCAGGAGAGAGCCATCTCATAGCAAATGATGATTAGACAGGGTCAGGGCGTGCATCATTTTTGAAAAGTCTCTTGGTACCTTCCAGCTTTCCAGCAGCCAGGAAAACAAATTGCCTCTGGGCACAGCAAAGGTCAGGGTTGCCATCAGCTAAGCGAAATCGCTGGCGGTAATAGTCCCATCGACATTTCCCTCTGCAGCAGCTTCTGTCAGCACAAGGTGCTTTCATTAGCTGTGGGCTGGGCTTTTGTGGGATCATTTTGTATTTCATTTCAGTGAGAGGCACTTCTCACCTGCCATGTTCCTGGTGAGCTACTCCCCACGGTGCAGCAAGGACAGGGGAAGAGAGGGTCAGAGAGATAACACGCATCACAGTGAGGTGTCGGAAGTGGCCAGACGTGCCATTGCTCGTGGGGTGGCAGGAGGGAAACCCAGCTGGTCCCAACAACCCTTTAACTCCATAGGTGTCCCTCTCACTGGTGCAACCCAGAGGAGTTAACATCTCAGAGTAGGTGTTCACATTGCAACTTCTCTGATGGGAAAGCTGATTTAGTAGGTGCCCCGACCCTTTTTCCTCTGCACTGCTTCCTATTTCTCCTTTTCCCCATTGCCTTTTATTGCCATTATGGTTTTGGTTTTAAACTTTGGTTTTAAACATCCCCCATTCCTAGGGCTCATTGCTGGTGCGTGCCAGATGCATTGAAATGTCAATAAATGGTCCTACAGCAGTGGTGGCTGCTGCTACCTCCTCTGGTCTTGCCAACTTAAGTTGATAAGTGTCAACCAGGGAACGTGGGACCTACTTCATGGGTCAAACCACTGTTTGTCCCCAAAGGCAGCCTCTATTCGGTACTAGGTATATAACTCATAACACTGCCGCTTCTCCGGAGAACTGGAGCAGATAGGCAGGAACCTTGATGATGGGATGAGGGGCTTTGAAAAATGGGGTGCAAGCCCAACCTTTTCTTCAGATCAGGGCAGAAACAGCAGTAGCAGAAGCTGTGCAGGGGAAGAGGAGGGCTCTGTGGCTGGCAAGCCAGCTGCCAGAGTACAGTTTTCCTCTCGCCTGCTTTGTCACCAACATATTGGCTTTAATGTCTGTAAACATGAACCATGCTCTCAGCAAGGAAAACTCAAAATCTTTCTGTGGCTGTGAAATGCGGAGTCGGGAGACGTGAGTTCTCCCTCATTTTCCTGTGGACTTGATAATTAGGCTTTGATGAATGATTTAGTTGAATGACTTAGTATGTTGTGCAGTGATTTGCAAAGGGCACACTGTGAGTCAGGTACTGATGCTCTGAGCTGGTAGCTTTCTGTCTGACCTAAATGACTACGCAAAGTGCAGGGCTGTCATTAGCCCCCACAATCCTTACCACTTTGGAAAGTGGCTATCTGTGGGTACAAGCTGGATAACTGCAAACCTGTGATACTCTGTGCAATGAGAACTCCTTCTATTCTTTACCTGCTGTTTGAGAACATACTTCCCTGTTATATCAAAGTCTGGGGGTCCCTTAATGTCAAATAAGAATTCCTTACCTAATAAAACAACCCAATGACTTACAATTGTGTATTTAGCATCTAACTGCAGCATGGCATCGAAAAAACCTTATTTGCATTTCTCCCTGCATCATCTTCCCTCCTTTCCTGACATACTCCCTTACCTGCCCTTGCTGCTGTGCTCTCTTTCAAGTAATTTCTTCTGATCTCTCCACCAACTAATTAGAGAAACAACCCTGAGAGGCATCATGGACCTCAGCTATGTGTTACAGCTGTGTAAATTCACTTTGACGTTCAGACAGCCTTGATTTCTCCCTGCCTGCAATGGGAGTCAGTGAGCTGGAGAAGAGGAGATTGTTTGCATTATGCAGCCGTGACAGTGAACCAGCATGAGCCTCGTGCTGCGGTGGGAAGTGCTTTATGATTCAATTTAATGTCTGGAGGAATGGTAGTCTGGTTAGGTAGCAGCAGGCAGGGAAGCTGAATTTTGGCTTTGGAAAAGGGGATCCTGGAGTGTGTGTGTGTGGAAGATTTGAAGCCTGAGCCTGTGGCTTCCAGTCCCATGAGACCGTGCTGCTTCCCTTTGAAAGGGGTCAAGCAGTGTATGAACTGGTTTAACTAGTACCCATCTAAACTGCGGTGACGAAAACTCAAAGCCCCTAGTCGAGGACAAGAGGGGATGACCGTAATTGCACATAATCACATTCATTTAAGTAAAACTCTTTGTTCTGTTTTATTTGACGAATGATCATGATTGCCCCATTTGGATGTAGAAGCTATGAAATTGTTTCTTAACTATGTTCATCATTCACCTGTCATTAGGAACCTCACAAAGACAGCATTACTGCTACATTTGTAGATAAAAGCTACACACGCACACGTGTGCCTACCAATCATACCTATGGTTGGAGAATATTAACAGGGTCACAAAAGCAGGCATTCAAAATGGAAGCAATGCCCGAATGAACACTGCCCCGGCAACTTCCTTTAGTGGTTTGTGCACCTGTGCTCTGATAGTCTTTAATTACATTAGCTTGTATGTTTTATGCCTCCTTTCAGGGCTCAGGATACACAGAGTCCATTTAATGAGCAGCTGTTCAATATTTTGTTTTACCGTCGCTGACGAAGACACATCCCCTTTCCTTATTACTGGGAGCTAATCAAACCCTGCTCTGAGGACAGCATGAATCATTTCCACTTGTTTTTTTCTGCAGTGCTTGCCACTGATGTATCTGAACACTTCCCCCTTTAATTTGTCTTCACATGCCGCGGTGAATTGAACTGGGGTGCTGTTTTCCACTCTTTGGAGCAAGGGACCTGAGGGAATAAGAAAGTTGAAAGGGGCTGTTAGTCTTGGATGTCCATATGTGGTACCGAGAACACCTTGTAATGTGAGACAAGCTGTGTTCACAGTGTGGCACCACTGTTGCCTGCAGCTGCTTTTTGTGTGCTTCTGCCAACCAGACTCCCATATAACATATCAGGGAGACAGAAAATAGCCACATGAATAAAGATTGCTTTAAGTTGCTTGTGCAGCGTTCAACACCCTTTTGTGTTTGCAATCACTGTCTTCATTCTCTGCAAATCTTTCAACTTTAAAAAAAAAAAGTGACAAGACTCTAGGATAAAAAGTAAGAATGAAGGAGCATAAAAGACCTTGTAAAAAATCCTTAAGGAGTTGAAAAAATCAAATTAAATTAGCCAGCTAGGGACTGTATGATAATTGCACAAAAACGTTTCGTATGCATCTTCAATTCTAACATTCCTGTCCTTTGCATGCTTTTGCTGAATTTGAAACCACAAGAATGTTCTTTGCAAGTGGATGTGCACGTGTGCCTGAAGGTATGTGTGTGATTTCCTAAATTTAAAAACAAAGTAGCTGAAAACAAGATTTCCATCATGTAGCAATACAGGACTGGGTATGAACCATCACAAGGTTTGGCACATTTCAGTTGCACAGCATGGACCTCCACCCCCTGAGTTAAAGGAGTGTCTCATAGCAGAAGAAGGTTGTCATCATCAGCTTTAATTCTCTGCAGAGGGAGAAGAGACACCCGCTTTGCCAACATCTATTCACAGATCCTTGCCTTCAGCAGAAGACTAGTGACAGTTTGGAGCATGGGCTTCTCTTTGAGGTTCTCAAGGTCAGGTGTTCTGCTGGGTGCAAACTCTTCTGCCAGTGAAGGACAGAATTTGTTACATCCGCTTCGTCTGCATAGCAGAAAAAAGGAAAGAAAGCCAAGAAAAGCCAATAGGAAAGACAGAAAAAACATGAGTGTTCAATCGGTATTTTCTAAGTGCAGGTGAATGTGGCAAGGGATCTGTCGTTTCAACTTCTTTATTCTCTGTGTGGGACTTGCTGAGTATTTGTCAAAAACATACTGTGCTGGAGGTTTGATTTAAATACGTGTTGTTGTAGGTTTGAATGTTAGTTTTATATAGAGAAGAGCCTCATTAAACTGCACTAATGACCAGAAGTCCCAGTGTAGATTGATATATTCGTGAACTAGTTCATCAAATATACACAGGAAAAAATACAGTGACTCCTAAGGAAAACTGTACCTGAGGCTGATGTATTATATTTGGAATTGATTTGAAAAGTTTTTTTGTTTAACTTATTTTTGGTAATACTTGACAGTGAATTAGTGAATCCACTGAAGTGCGTGTTGTAACGCAAGGGGAGTCTGAAAACTTGTGATCCCAGTTCTGCTTTTCAGTCCTTGCTAGAGAATGGGGAGAGGGCCCTGCACCTTGATGAAAACATTCAGGGGTATTCAATAATGAAGTGTTTGTGAGTGAGCTTTTCAAATCATCTAATCTGTTCATCAAGTAAAACAGAATTTGCCAGACTTTGTCAGGCCTATGTTATGACTAGTGTACTAAATGGTTTTCATGGGTGTTAGATGTTTTCAGGAGAAGAGTAGAAGCCTCACAGAGGACAATTCTGGAATCACTTTTCTCCTTTTGCCTGTCCCCTTTACGTGTCTCAGTTATTATTTGTTATTATTATCGCAGGTTGGAGACTACTCTTAGTTCTATACAGAATTAATGGCGACTGGAGCTGACAGTCTAGTTATGGAGATGGGGAGATGGAAGGAAGCACAAAAAAGTGAGGGAGGACAAGGACACAAGCAGTGGGACTTTCTGGTCACATTGTCTTTCATGGGACCATCCTGCTGGCTCCTGTAGGAGCACTGGGTATCTTCCAGGAGGTATCACTGAAGGAGCATGTTTGACCAAGATGACAGCTGCTGCTTAGAGGACATACACACAAAGGTGGGGAAACAAGGAAAAGGGGCAGTTGCAAGAAGTGTGCATGATCAAATCACTGAGATGGCATCGCAAGTAAGAGAAGTATGGTAAGTGAGAAAGGGACTGAGATAGTACCTGGCAGGAGGCTTGAGCAGAAATGCAAGCAGAGGCTCTTTATCTGTTTGTATCTTGACTTCATTATGGAAAACTATGTTGCCTACGGAGATGAGGACAGCATCGTTTGATGCCAAGAAGTTTGCTTAATGGTATTAAATAAATCATATTCCTGTTGTATGATGAGTTCTCAGGTGTTTTTTTGCCTGAGGTCACCCAAGTTCTTGTAAACAGCTGCGTCCATTGCAACACACCAGGCTTTGTCTTCCTGTTTACTCCATCTTCACTCTGTCTCAGCTGTTTGAGAATTAAATTATTTCCTGGTTTGTGAATCTCATTATGTATCTTCTGTTTCTTGGAGACATGATTATTGTGGAGAGCAAAACTGCAAAGAAAATTCTTTTCAAGGGAGCCACCACAAGCCCTCAGGAACCATTTAGTGTTTTGCACAGTGACTTTGTCTCCTACAAGAAGTCATCTCTCTCGGCTGCTCTACAAGCAGTCTGGACAAGCAGGAAGAAGGGGATCACTGTGCTACCAGTAATGAATAGGATGCTACAGAACAGAAGACCTTGAATCTCGGTGGGATTGTCAGGTTTGCTCATTTTTAGCTAGAGAGTTTTGAAGTTTGGTTGGAAAGAGCCTCCAAAGCCACCTTTGTGCTTTTCAACAAGCCTGACAACCACAGCTGGCTACTGAGCCTACCCTGGCTTCAAGCACATGGTGACGTAACCTCAGGGAAGTCATGGCTTTCCATATGTCTAGCTGAGGTTCTCTACATGCCATTGTACTGCTGTGTTGGGTTCAGACCAACACATTTTTGAATCTCTGGCATAAATGAAGTTTCAGCTGTTCGTACTGCGTTGAATCTGAGTCTTGAACAGGTGGGTTTTGCAGAAGTTGCATGCTGTGTCCTAGATCTGACAAAGCCGGTGAACCATGGACAAAGAACAGTTTGCTTTACAATTACAGTGAGCTGTTCTGGACACATCTAGAGTAAAGAAAGAAAATGCTGAACTTTCATACACATATTTCAGTCGACTTCCACTTCTTCAAAATGCCAGTACAGTACTTGAAATAAATCCTCAGGTAACCCTTACCTGCACCTTTTGAAAAAAGACACGGTAAAAATATCCGAGGTTAAGAAATCAGAGAAAAGGGAGGAGGCTATGGGTGAACTTTGGGGTAAACTTCCCAAGTGTCTCCTCCACATATACATAACCCACAATGATGCTGAATCATGGGGAGAAGAATCTTCTTTCTATACTTTTCATGATAATCACTGGATATGCATATGAAAATACAGGTGTGCATTTGAAGCAACGTTGGTCTCATTTTCAGTTTTACTTTGAGTTTGAGTTGAGATTTTTCCCTTTTTTTCTGTTAGTTTTTTCTCCCCAGCCTAGCTCTGAAATACACATTTTGGAAGGTTCTGTATGGGATACCCATCTCAGCTTGAGCAGAACTCATTAATCTTCTGTGGCACTGAACTGAAAGGATTAATGAAAACCCCTCTTCTGGATTTGTAGTTATTTTGACCCTTCATTTTTATTTCTAATTTCCAGTTTCAATTAATAGTAATAAAACACTTGGAACTCACCACCCACTGCCAAATTAATTAACGATAATTTTCCAGGAACTAGATTGCTCCATGGATTAATTTTTAAATCACTGGTGAGTTTATTGGGAGTCTTGTGATCAGCAGGGTGCCTCTCCAAGCCACAGCTCCTGGAAGCAAGCCATTACATGAGAGCCTCTGCCCTCCTTAAAAAGAAAATAAAACAAAAATTAAGGTCTGAAATTCTCAGGTTGTAACAGTAAGCTTGAAAGTCTAATACAGCCATGTGCTAATTCTCACAGTTCAGAAGGGAGACAAAAAGAGACCAGCATTGATTCATAAGTCTCATTGTTTTTACAATTGTGATTTTTGGGTATCTGACTTGTGATTTTTGAGTTCCTCAAACTGGCACCCTCAAGATTTATTCAACACTTTGGTCATAGCGCTCTTCCAAGCTAGGCTGCTAATGTCCTGCGCAAAAGGACATTAGGCAAATCAAAAAGGAATAGGAGATCTCAGTCCAAGTCTTAACCACAGGGTATCCATCCTTTTTAACTCCGGAGCTTCAGGAAGGTTGTATTTGCATTACAAAGGCAGCAAGTTCTACCTATTTACAGGAAAAAAAAGAAAAACAAGAAGGACACCTCTGGTACAAATTAGCTCATCTCCAAACCAAACTCGGGAGTGATAATTTGATTTGTGCCAGCCAAGAAACCTACTCTTGGCCCTCACTGCAGTCAGTCCGACTCTTCTCCCTTGCACCGAGCAAAAAAATTCTATTACAAGGAGTGGTTATTAAACCTGATATTTCAAGAAAACTGGGTTTTCCACCTAGTAATAGCACCTATATATTTTCAGAAGTGGCATGCTTCAAGGTTAAACACTGACTATGATTTTACAAAAACTTGTATTACAGTGGCAGCTTTGTGTGCAAACATTTGCAGTTAATTGCAGGAAATCTAGGTGTAGTGTCAAAGATAAAGAAATGGGTACTTTACAGTTCAAAGATTTCCCAATAAACTTCAATCCAAGCATCTTACTCTTGATTCCACTATAGCTTATACAGGTGTAAACCAGGAGTAATTTCATTGAGGGCATGAACTATGCAAGGCTAAAATGGCACAAAGCAAGCTCCCTAAAGATGTCTTTACTTTAGCAGAAACCTTACTGGGACTCTTTCTGACTGGAAATAAACCATTTCACTTAGTGGCTAACACTGAAACCTGCCAACGTGTTAGTATTTATTTGATGATGTCCCTTCAAACAACTGTGGCTTTGTGGATAGCGTCTGACCATATGTATGTTCGGGATAAGAATTTTTGAAACAGGTGTGAGAATACCAGCTTCCTCTGTAGAGGAAGACCTGGGTGGGAGAACACCAAGTGACCTCTTAGTATTCTTGTTATTAAATTGAGCAAAGACACTCTTCAGCTGAAGTCAAAACAGAATTGAATGGAAAATGTAAAATAAAATGTAAAACATTTCTTAAAATGAAATCAACCTCTAAACTGTGGGGTCTGCCAGTCAATGGGTGTTCAAGTTTTAGAGCTATCATGCCAAGATCCACAAGCTGCAAAGCATTAACTTGAATATATAAATTTTGATTTACTAACTGTTGCAGTGATTTCAATACCAAGGGCATGACAGTGGTGTAGGGGAAAGGGGAAGCAGACCCACACTGTGTTGAAGGGGATACTTCAGCTGTTTGAACAGTTCAGAGATCCCAGCCCAGGGAGACTCTGCCTTCCCTTCCTCCAAGAGATTTGAGTGGATTACCAGCACGCAATTCATCTGCAGGCTGCTGCTCTTTATTGCCTAAGACGTTGCCTTTCACTCTCTTGTGTGTATAGCACGTTTGTGGAGCAAGTCAGGAGTTCTCTGCGGCGACATTGATATTTCAGAGTAGGATATTATTACCTGACCTTGTCATTCAAGATTCCGGGAAAACATCTGAGTGTGAGGTTTTCTTCTTAAGATCAGAAGGACAGTCTTGGACAGTGTATACATGATTTAGTCTTTCACTATTGGACTGGTAAACACTGCCATTTTTGTTTGCAAATGCAATAATTGAGTGAGCCTGACATTTCTTTTAGGACAGTTCTTGAGAGACAACGTTTGCAGGTGCCTCAGAAAAAGTCGGTGTGTGGGGAGAGATTTTGAATGGACTTAAAAACTACTTAGTATAATTAAAAAAATTGAACACATGCACAGACACACTCTGTTTACATCTAGAGACTATCTGTGATATTTACTGGATTGCAACTGTGCCTGAACAAAGGAGACAAAGAAATTCTGATTTTCCCTTCTTAATAATAGTACTTCTTAATAGTACTAGTGCAACAAAATGGGAATCTGGATGGCAGGGATAAATCTTGTTTTACTGTTTAATTTGATCAATTTAATCTGATGGATAGTTCAGTTGATGAGCCTTCTGCTAGTTACCACAGGTGATTCGTGCTGTGTATGTGGAAAATATTTTGGGAAGTTGTGAGCCCATTATTTTTTTCTGAATTACACCTCGGTCATTTTGTCTGATTGTTTCAGAGACAGCTGATCACCCAGTACTGTCTCTTGTGTCAGTGAAATATCTTTTCTTCTCTTTGAGGTACAACCTCATTGCTCATGATCCATGGCAAGGGGGGGGGTGTGTGTCAATCGAGAAGATGGGCGCAGCTTTGGAAACATCATGATGATACTGCAGCTTCTTTTACCCCTCAAATTACCTGTGACATTTAATTTAAAACCCAAGTTGCCATAAAAGAAGAAATCCCTGGCTACAGTAGTAGTGATAAATACGCAGGACAAGCCTTGCGACAGAAAGATTTTTAAAGTTAATCTTGGGAACAAGAGAGCTGTGGGCATGGTGCTCGGGAGGGGAGGCTCCCAGGACCTCTGGTCCTACCAGTGCTGGCTCTCATGCCCATGTTTGTGCTCCTGCCTTGAAGTGGAGCCCTCCTAAGGCACCGCCGGGATTACACCTGCCTCTGCTTCTTGTCGCACCGCTGTCAGAGTGGTGATCCCACTAGTGCTACGAATGTAAGGAGGTGCAGGGTGAGTTCCTGAATAAAAGACCCCCAAGGGGTGTTGTGGAGTTGAGGGCTGGTTGCAAATAGGATGCCTTTTCAGGGAGGAAAAGATGCCTGAGGAGATGACTGTAGACTGCCGTCACACTGTTGCTGCCATCCAACAAGTGTGATAGAAAAATGAAGCTGTGACTGGCCGAGTATCAAATTTCACTTTTTATTAATATTGTACATAACTCAGGTTATTTTCAAGCTGCAAGCTGATTAATCATATTCTCTTCTTACTTAAATTTTCACCTATAGTTTTCAAACAAAATTATGATCCTTAGTTCTTCCTCTGAACACGTGCCAGTGCATAATGCTGTTTGTACAACAAATTGGCCAAGGCAGCTACGTTTTAATGCGGATGTAGGACTCTTACATATACGTACAGACTGTCAGTCAGCGTGAGCCGGTGCAATCTGATTTACCTTCCCTGAGGCTCTGGTCTCCAGCCATTATATTGCCTCTGAAGACTTCGGGCCAACAGGTTTTCTTTTCAAGCTCTTCATTAAAATTCACCTCTTCCCAGGTTCCTGCAGGTCCTGCTCCTTCCCCAGAGATACACTCACCAGTGAATTACACTGCTCTGTTACTGCTAAGTAGAATATCATCAAGACGGAGACTCATCCTGCCAACCAGAGCACTTCAGAGATCTCTCGCTCTGATACACTCACCAAGTCCTCCAGCTGCCTGTTCATAACCCCAACCTGTGGCGCTGCTTGTATGGAAACAACACTATTCTAGATATTGATAGGTGCCTTCAGGACTCGATGCTCTTCTCTTACTTCTCTGTGAAGCAAGTGGCACTATTTCTGCTCTGTTAACTAAAAGTATATGTGCTACTGCACACGCAGGTTTGTTGCCATTGCTCTGTTTGTAGTGCAAAGTCAGATTCGGGATTACCGCAACATCTTCTATACTGTTGATGCAGCAGAGCAAAACTTGCCTGTCCTCTTTATTGTAGAATAGAGATTATAACATGTAGGGCTGAAGGGACTTTTTAAACATGAGCAAACACAGGATGGGAGCAAACACGTGCTCTGTTACTGACTCCTCAGAAGGTCTTGAGAAAGTCATTTAATCTACATCTACTCCTCCCCTCTGTACATACGGAGACTACACTGATTCTGTCCCTAGAGGGGGAGCAGTGTGGGCTAATTAATGAATATTTGTAAAGTGCTTTGAAGAGGAAATCTGCTACATCATATAATTACCTGATACACGCCAGATCCCAGGGGAGCACTCCAGATGGCTGGTGCTCCATCCTTCACCCCTGCTGCTGAGGCTGGTGCAGGGAGTGATCCTGTGCTCCTCCAATGGAGCAGACGGGGAGCCTGTGGGTGTTTTCTTGGAAGTGAGATTTTATTTTTTAAAATGAAAGAATAATTTTGTTATTCTGCAAAACTAGATGTTTAAAGTCTGTTTCCCTTTGATCTTCACTGCCTTGCTTTTTTCATTTGCAGCCAGACCACCGGGCTGAAAGGAGCACAGAAGAGGGGGCAGTTGGAAGGAAAGCTGAACAAGTGCTATCCCAACCCTGCTTTCCCCATTATGGATGCCTTATGGAGAGGTGATCTCCTTAGCTGCTTTGTTGCAAAAAGCCAGCAAGGATTTCTGGGTACTTCACATGCCTTTCTAACCTTAACAGCACTGATTGCTTGTTTTTTTAAATGGAATAAAAATCTGTTGATGCAGAATGTATCATGCGCAATACAACAATAAGTTGCCCTGAGCACATGGAGCCTGGCTCAAGTTCTGTGCTGGCTTCCGTGTTATTGATTCAGCAATGCCAAGACCTCTCACCACAATTGCCTTTGCGACAGCAAATTTTTTTTTTTTTGCCTTAACTTTAAAAACATTCCTCTTAGTGAGCTATCTAGGTTGCCCAGAAGGAAAGGAACCAGGTTGCATAGAGTTTGAGAGAGTGCATTCTGTGATCAATGTGTTTTGTAAGAAATGTATTCAGATAACACAGGGTTAAAAGCTGGGAGAGGGTTCTGAGAAGTGCCGAGGGGACTGTTAGAGAAAACAGCCCCTCTGGGAACTTAAGCTGTTTCATTTTTCAAGAGAGAAGGTTAAAGTTTGGCTCGAGCAGTCTGATCATGGCATTCATTTAATTTTCAGTCTCTGCAGTTCAGATGTCCACACAGGTGTCTATCTCTGAGCTGAGCTGAACCACACTGAAGGAGGGCCTATTTCTCATCCTGACCATAAAGGTGGCTCAAGCAGATGCACACCTGTGGTCTGGTCCACCTTCAGCTGCATGTTCAGTCCACAAGACAAAAGAGTCAAGGTCTGGGAATTAAAGCTGGTCTGGTTTATGCTGGAAATACTAAGCAGGTTTATTATAATGAGAGTAATTAAAAATCGGAATGATGTAAAAGGTATATGGTGAATTCTGTTCCATTGTAGATTGGAAAATCTAGGCAGGATATTTATCTTTCAGTGGTGACTCTATGCAAAGCACAGTGAATCTGAAGAAGTCCTCTGGCTGGTGGTAAATAAGAGTCCAGCTTAGACTATTTGGATGGATGATTATTTTTCAGGCCAAATGAATCCTCGTGCTGTCAGTTCCTGTGAAAAGACCTCAAACCTCAAAGTGAAATTCAGTAACCACCCAAATTCACGTGGCTTCCCACCAAGACTATGTGGGTCAGCAAACAGCAAATACTAGTAAGAAATGATGCAGCAGTCCGGACTGTCTGAATGTGTTTGCAGAGAAAAGTGGACGGGACTAGGAAACTGTTTTCTTCAGTATTTTGGAAGCTGACATGATTTAGATTCTCATGCATGCTGGGAGACATGTCCTGCCCCAGCAGCTTCAGGTTTGAGGGAATGCACCGGGTTTTGTTGTGTCTCTGTGCTTTCCTCCTGCATGGCGTCATGTATGCATGTGGGCTGAAACACAGAATCTGACCTGGGGAAACGTGCAATAATAGTTAAAATCATCAGAACCGCAAGAAATCCTACTCACAAACCAGAGCACTGATGAGTGGCAAGAGCAAAGATAAAACCTAAGAAAAGTTTCACTCTGAGTGTGAAACAAGAGAAAAGAGTGGGGTCCAGACACTGGAAATCACCAGAGAACAATGGGGCAGCAATGGCACCCCCTTTCCCTCTTGCATCAAACATGACCTTGTCTCCTCTTTCAAGCTGAGAATTTGTATCTTGTCTCTGATCAGCCCTCAGTCTCTTCTCCTGTTGCTGGTTAATCTACTCAGCAAGCCCTTTTTTCCATGTTATTCTTTGCGTTTTCGGAGGACTTCATGTAAACATGCACTAATACCTCATAATCCTCTGCTAGGGCTCTCATAGTAGCTCCCCTTTGTGCAGCCTACAGAAAGGTTAGGCTGCCAGATTTGCAGAGGTCTTCCACCTCTCATACTGACCTGTATTACCTCATTATTTCCTTGTGTTCACTTGGGCTTGACCTGTTGTTTGCTGTATTGGATAGCTTGGAAAAACGTCCACTCTCCATGTAAGAAGATTTCAGAATACTGTATTGAATTATTTATTACATACTGTGTGTGTACATACATCTAAATATATATAAGTATTCATCTATGCATATACATATAGAGAGTCTCTTTTGCTCATGCTGTTGTGTAAATGGTCTTACCGTGAAGACATGCAAAAAGAAAAAAAGCCTGGTGCAAAATTGCTCTCTCATAAATCCCAGACAAGCTCTCTGTTACCCTGAGTCCCTTTGTGCATGTGCTATCACAGTGTATCATTTCAGCCTCCTCCTCCTCCCAGACTGAATCTTCTCTCTTGAACCCTCCCCTCCTTTCCAGGGCTAAGTATGCTTCCAAATCAGGCTGTTAATTTGCACACTTCTTTCCTCACAGAAGCTGCCTATCTGCCAAACATGATACCCAATATTTTAGCTTCTTTGGCTTTTATCATCCTGTCTAACACCATCTGCTGTAGACAATTAACTTGTCTACTTTAGTGTGCTCTTTGTGGGCCTCTTTCTCTGTTAATTTTATGTTCACAGGCCACAATAATGCAAGCAATATTGGATCGTAGCTATGCTGATGCAGCTCCTTGTGGCTCCATCTTCTTCCCTGACCTGGCAAGTGCTCTTGGCGGAAAAACATTTGTGGATCAGCTGAGATGCAGGGAATGGGGAACCTCCATCTGAAGGCAGGGACTCTAGCTTTACCATCTGAGTACTAAACTTGTGCTTGAAGCTATACATAATGAAGAAGCTCCAGTGGCCCTCTTCATGAAGGGCCTAGGTCAGTGGTGGTTTTGGCACTAATACTGTTTTTCTACTTGCTTGCCACCAGTAGGGACATAGTAGGGACACAAGTCATCAGTTTCAGAAGCAGAGAGAAACATTTTCTGCAGTTGTCTGTTCTCATTACAGCCTTAAAGTTGTCAGAGGAAGCGATTAAGGCTGTGTCGTTTTCAGTTTTTGTTGTTGTCTTTGCCAAGAAAATGAGTTGTCACAAAATCTCAAGGCCTGATCTCTTCTCATTAGGTGCTCTTCTCAGCCTGAGACTTAGGGGAGTTGTAATGAGAACAGATATGGATGCAGAAAGAGCACATTTGCACCAGTGGCTACCCCAGTGGCAATCTGAATGTTTCCAATTCTTGACCCTGCTGGAGCTTGGAAATATGTTTGTACTGAGTGGGAAAGGGGAAGCATCCATTCTGGGTTCAGTAGCCTCCAAATATTCCTTAGGGCAAGACATAAATGAATGATATAAAAGCCATCAAGCAAAAAGACAACGCCATGAATGAGTGTTCGCCTCATTTACATATAGACGATGTCTACCTGAGTGTTTCTGTAGACAGAGAAAACATATCGTTAAACAATTCCTTTGAAAATGCAGTGGCCAGATAACATGAGGTTTTAGTCATCACTGACTGAAGATTGGAGTGGTGTCTTCAGTGTCAACAGCTCCTGGTGCCAAAAGTAATTCTTAAAACTCTGAAGCCCACCTCTATTTGGAAAAAAGCAGCTATCTCTCCAACAGAAGTCATGTGGGGGAAATACTGTCAAAGTCCAGTGCCTAGAAACCTCCAGCCCAAGGATTTGTTATACCACCTTTCATGTATAAGATGCTGTGCCCCTTGTTGCAGGACTGTAAATGAATTGCTTATAGCAATGTCTGAGACTAAAAATTGGTCAAACAGTGGGCTGGGACTGCCCTGGAAACCTGTAAGCATGAAAGAAGTTGCCATGTCTTTCTGAGATGTGTTTAGCTCTCAGCTGCCTTCATAGTAGCCCAGGGATCCTTGCAGATGGAGCAATAATATGTCTTTAGCCATTCATTTTCAGTACTCTAATTGCAACAATAACTTGATCTGCGGTCATAAAACCCCCTTTTTAACACCAGGTTTCTAAAGCCTTAACCTGAATGCATGTTGTAGCCTCACAGACGTCAATAATGACAGCTAGCACGATAAGAGTATGCTTGCTCTTTTGAGATGGCAACACATGGATGCCTGCATTAAGGTGTCAGCTCAAAACTACATCCCACGGATCAACACAAAGCTATGTGATTTCTTACTTTTTCCATAAAGTGATCTAAGCAAGTTATGTTATTCAAAAAAGTTAGTATGACCTTCCGTATGCACTGTCAATCATCCTGCATCTTGTGTTTTACCTGCCCCCTGAATGAGTGTTTAAACTCCATTTTATGATATCATTAGGATATTTAAGCTGGTTTAAACAGTTCATCTATTGTTAAAGCTTCTGTAAGGCCTATAGCATTTAATGCCTTAGCAAAGCCTTTACCTGAGCAATATAGGGGCTGGTCAATGCTCCAGCAAGACCAGCAACATGTTAGCAGATAGGAAAAGACCTACATTAATTTTCATTTTGCTAATGCTCTTTTGGCTAGGTGCTGTTTTGACTTAATGTTAAGGCTTGGAAAGTAGAAGGTTAAAAACCGATAGTTTCTTGCTGGACCTTCAAGTCCAACAGGCTGAAGTTAGGGCATTTCATCCATCAAGGGATTTTTTTTGTTTGTCCATATTGATCATCTGAACATCGATACATTTTAAGTGAAGGTGGAGATTAGATTTAAGGTTTACTTAGGGGCAGAGAACAATAGAAAGATTAAAATCCTCTTAATCTTTTAGCCTTTGCAAATATCATCCCTTATTCTTGGTGCATGTTCTGAAGAAGATGCAACATGAAACTGGACTCCTCATTTTGTAGTTTTCAAAGCTCCTGTCCTTAGCCTAGGATTTGTAATTTTTGAGTAAGCACCAAAATTGCAAAGTATCCCTTAGGCACTTCAGACACAAGCGCTCATCCTAGTCCATTGGAATCAAGAAGATCTATCAATAAGCCAAATTAATTGCCCTTTCATTTTCAAACTATAGGCTTAATTTCTACACTAACTACAGTCTTGGATGTAACAGCAGCATCAGTACAGTCAGCTGAAGTTCAGTAATCCTTAAGACCTTGCTAACAATGGTTATGTGTACCACGGGCTAACAAGCAGAAATACGGAATCCCTCAAACCTTATTTTTCTATCCCCTTATGTAAGCACTGACGCCATTATAGGCTGAAAGTATCAAACAGGTGATACTAGCTGCTCTACAGTGTCTCACAATACATCAAATGTGTAATTAATCATGTTTGATGGATGACAGTAGGCACCACAGAAAATCTGACAATAAACCTATGTTTTTGGGTTTATCTACCCTTCTGTCTCCTCCTCCAATCCCCCATCCTTAATTAAGCCTAAAAATGATACCTCGGTGGCCGATACCTTCACTGAATATACTGATCTTGACATGAATTTTGAACTGAGAGGAGTGAAAAGAAATTTATCCCCCAAAACAAGTACTCCAAAAAACAGTTTTGAAAGACCTTTGGTCAAAAAAGTTTAGCTGTGGAATTCAGCAAGTGAACAAAAATTTGCAATAGAAACATTATACGCTATTGCATGCATATGTATGGATATGTTCCAAGATGTTAAGAAACACTGAGAGGTTGGTGCCTAGCAGGAAGAAACATTCCCCACATTTCAACATGGTCTCTAAGTTTAGTGATGGCTGAAAGTAAATTACCAGGGCCTTCACTAAATGTAAATTACTGGTCCTCGCTGACAGCAGTCCCTACTTTGCGTAAGTGGGTTCTGAAAGCGTGAGGTGAAGCCTGAGCTACTCAAGCTTGCTTTTTGTGCACCAATCATGCAGCTCATTCTTTGCTCGTGCTGTAACTACAGGTAGGTTACCTGTGCTCATGCCAAAGGTAAACATGGTGAACATACCTGCTGACATCAGTCCTCCTTCTAGCTCAGCGTGCCATGAGAACTCCGATTAGCCATCATTTCCTCTTCTTTTTTAAAGCCTTTTTTCAAAGTCCAAACTACAAAGTAGCCTAAAAAATTGAAATAGCTATTAGCTACACCAAAATAAGTTTTGGGTTGTTTTGTTTTTTCTAATTTGCAGACATTTTTAGCCTGGCTGAGATTTTGTAATCTATTAGTTTTGCAGGAGTATATTATTGCACTTTTGCCTACTTCCAGCTTCAAATGCCAGGGAGCAGCCTAGGGACTTAACATCCTGCCCTATGGAGAGAAATGCCCTGCAGAGTGAAGGACAACAGGTCCTTCCTATCACTTGAAACTGGGTCTGAGGATCCCAGGAGGGTGTTCTCTTTCTGCTAATGCAGCTTTGGTATGGGCAGGACTGCAGTCATGTATGAACACAAAGGGGAGCAGAAACGTTTCAAAGAGAAAGCCAGGAGTACTTCAGAGCCTCAGACTTCTTTTCATTTCCTTTGATTAATATCTTCATTGCACTGAAACAATCAATATGCCAGTTTGGGGGGAAAAGGACAATTTTCCCTTCAAAAAGACTTAGGAATGAATGATGACAAGTTCAGACTGATTGATCCAACAGAAGAAACTTCCATCTTGCTCTAAATGTCGTCTTGCTTCATTGAGAACAAAATTATATGCATGCACATAATTAATAAAGTTAATAGAATTGAGTGCCCTTCTTAATATTAGAAACAACTTATTTATAGAGGTGACATTCTATTCCTCGTGTTCCTTATAACACAGTCACACAACTGATACACCTCATTTTATAATGTTAACAAACGATTAACAACCAGTGTAGTCATACAGTAATGTGGTTATTAACATTCATGTGGAATGTTATAAACTGCCATGAAAAGGTAGCGAACCAATAGCTGGAGCCTAAATTACACACACACACAGAGACACACACACAAAGACAACATGAAAAATAAAAGAGTTGGGAATGATATTGCTTTTCCGAATGGAGTTAATGTTAGTGTGCTTGTGTTATTACTTATAAAATGTAAATGATGATGTTGACAGTGTAAAGCTCCTATCCTATAACTACATGTATTTTTTCCCGAATTTAAAAAAATCCACAGAGCACCAGCAGCTCATGTAGAGCCACTTGTAAGGACTGCATACTTTATAGCCTTCCTGATTAGACTGGCTTATGGCCACAGAGCTAATCCTCCTAAGAGCCCTACTCTAGCCTCAGGCAGCTTTTTTGGCCAACTCTCATTGGAAAATTGGAGTCCTCCAACAAAATAAGAAGGGTAACAGATCCAAGCTGTGGATTAACTCAGCTGGGACTGGAAGCACATCTGAGAGACAGAGACTCTTTCACGAAGTGCCTTGCTAACTACTCAAATTCCCTAAGGGTGAAGTTGCTTACATTTTGTCACTTCTTTTAAAAATTACCTTGACAGAGTGATCTCAAGAGAGATCTCCCAGAAACCCATGGCCAAGATATCAAGAGATTTAAGAATTAAAAAAGCAGCATCATAAATTCTCCCAGGCCCAGGTAGGGCTTGAACAGCTCCTGACCAGTGACAGAAGACCCAAAACCCTTGGGAAAAGCACCCACCCCCCTGAAGAACATCAGTTCCTGCTGAACAGAGACCACGGAGCGCTCCATCATCTAGCACCAAATCCAAGGGGCTTCTCTCCAAGGTCTCTACTCCCTCTCTCTGCTCTGCTGGATACGACCTACTTAAAGCCAGCTCTAGAGAGGAGGAAGGGGAGCTGATGTCAGCCATGCAAATCAGGCTGATTTATATTCTGATGCAATCAGCCACAATCACGAAATCCACTTAGCTGGATGAGGACTCCAGCTACTTTGTTCAATTACGCAATTATCATATTCCATTTAATCCCCAAATCAATTCCTGTATTTAGAATTATTTAAGATGCTTCAGCAATTATACCCAATTAGGTTCTATCAGTAAAGTAAATAAATGATGTGACGTGCCAATCAGATGGCTGCAATGGCAGCTGAAAGAAAAGGAGCTCCTAAGTCTTCTGCTTCAGGCGAGGATGCAAAGCCATTTGTTATTGCGTTGGTGAGATTAAAACCACACAAGGCCAAATCTGTTGTTAACCATTCAATCATTTCACGGCTGTGCCACCTCAAACAACTGCTAAGGTAATCACCGCTCTTTTTGTTGGATCACTTGGCTGTTTCATTTCCCTGCTTAATGTTTATAAAAGCCTCTGAAGAGATAAAACAGAGGAGGCAAGTATCTGATTTTCCCATGATCAGGAACCTCCATCCTGCCTGGAGAGCGGGGGTTTCAGACTGGTTTCAGAAGAATGGGGGCAAACAAAACTAGACTGTCTTAGTACAAGTGAAGAAACCTCCAGTGGCAGTGGAGGTTCCCAGTCCCCGCAGGAACATAGCGCAGGAGATGTATGACAGCATCCCCTCCAGCCTTGTGCAATCTTTTTCCACAGCCAGACTGGGCTGTTTCAGGGTCTCCTGATTCATCCCTGACTCCACTGAGCCTGCAGTTGTGTACAGCCTGTCACCACAGTGAACATGCTTTGCTATAGGAAGAGACACCGATTTTGAAAATATCAGCTTTGCTTTTTGGCCATTTTATTTTATTAAAGCTTTTACTTTACTTTAGTTTGGATATCTGGCTTTCAGGCACAGAAAATGATTTATTTAATGTCATCCCACGCTGCCTTGCAGAGCAACAGGTTTTAAAACAGGGATCTGTAATGCCAAAGCGCAGCTTTCTACAGCTTGAGCTGAAGAGCAATTCCTTCAGCTGGTAGCACGAGCAGACTATTATCTCCCATGCAGTTTAAAAGAAACATGACATGGCATACAAAGCTATGATGTTTCCATTAAAAAGAAGCTTTATTTAAAAACAAAGGCTATTTTATCATCTGTCCCCGCCATTGCACTGAAAAATGGTAGACCTAAATGACTGGACAGCATCTTTTTCAGCTGCTGAGTACAAATACCACACAAACCTACTCACTTACAGAGCTACTGTGAGGGGATTACTGGAGATGACCATATAATTCCTAGCTGCAGTAACTGCAGTAACATGTTAGATTTGGCAGAGCCATTACAGCTGGTGGGTTTAAAAGTCACTATGAAGTAGCCTTTGCTGCCAGACAGAGATCACAGTGTCAGCCTTGTAGCCGGGGTCTGGGGTGTTAACCCCACGGCACACACGTGCACTGTCTGGTGGCCGGTGCTCGGCGCTCTCTCAGCACTGCTTGGCCAGGGATGGGCATTGGGATGAGAGGCTGCCTGGAGCCCTTTCTGGTCAGTCCCATGTACCCAAAAATGCACTTGCTCCTTTTTGGTGCCTATATTTCCCCTAGAAAAAAGAAAAAGAAGCCTGAAAGTCTTTTCATTTATGCTGGTATAGGTCGGGAATGACTCACTGGGCTCAGTGGGGTAAGTGATATCAGCAATCAACCTCTTTGTACACTGCCCAGAGCATGTAATTAAATAGCTAATGGTTAGCAGGCAATTGCATTTAATCTGTGTTCCCGTAATTTGAAGTGTTATTGTGGGGAGATTGTCTTTTGCTCTCAGCCTTTCAATTTGTCTTCCTGTTGGACGTTGAGAAACATGTCCTCAAGCGAATTCTCTGCTTTGTAGTGGAGTGGGCTTCCTGGTCATGCTGTCCACTGGCTCCCACCAGAGCTCCTGCACAGCCCACAGCGCACAGCTGGCTCCTTGCCAGCAGCAGGTACGAAGATTTGGTGGAGGTTCCTTCAGCTCCTGCATTTAGCGGAGGACTTACAAGAAAGCGTATTTTTCTCAGGCCTTTGGAGCAATCTCCAAATTTCCTCTGATTGAACTGGCAAAGAATTGGGTTGAGCCAAGAAAATGAAGGGTCGGGCCACTTAAGAGCAGGAAGGTGTCTTGTCCTTAGAAGTTGGTCCTCTGCAATCTGACTCGTGACAGGACAGGGGCCAAGTATGTTGCCTGTCCACTTTTTTTGGCTTTTGTTGAGCATTAACACAACAACATGGGGCAAAACACAGATTTGCTAAATGAGAGATTTTTCAAAAGAAAATGTGAACTCATCAAGAGACAAACAGGAAAGAGGAGTCAGGAAGAAATTAAGGAAACTTTTCAAAGGCCACTGAGAGAGTCATAATGTTGCAATCAAGATACCCCTGGAGAAATGCTGAACACCTGCCTTGTTGACAGACCATGGGGGCAAATCCTCTGTACAGTGGCACCCTGCCAGCCGTTCAGCTTGTTCCTGTGTACATCTGACTGTGGTACAGCAGACCACCAAGCCACTACCAGTGGTAATCTGCCACTACATTTTTACATCATGGATTTTGGGGAACAAACAGGCAAGTTTTGGGGCAAGACATTTATCTACAGAGCTGCACGTCTCTTAAAGAGAGCAGCTGGAGGTGGAAGAACTTTGTGATTTTCTGGTCATGGAGGATGCTGAACATTATGGATGATGTGCTGAGAAATATATTATGCACTCATCTATGTCCTGCGGATGATGCTGCAGTCACTCTGGCATAGTTATTAAGAACCAGCCCAAATGATATTAATAGAAGTAAAACATTACTGCTTAATGATACTGTGCCATTAAAAAAGCATCAATAATGGCAGGATGGCATTACATATATAGATAAGCCATTGAGTGTCAACAAACTAATGAGTTATATTTATATCCCTGTACAATAATGTTTATCGATGTCGTTGTGGAAAACAAAGGAGACTGTATGTTTTATGGGCAGGCCTAATATTAGAACTAATTGGAGTTTGTGAGCCAGAACATCTCCCTCCATTAAATATGTCTGCTGCAGAAATCAGATGCTTTCAATGGCTTGCTCTGAGGGCTCTGTGTGTGGGAAAGTGCTTTAAAGAAAGAAATGCAGAAATGACTGGGAATGCAAAATTTAACCCATTTTCCCCATGCATATTCTTTCTCTGTTTTGCATTACTTTGTCCTTCTGAAACAATGATTGAGTTAGATGCTTCTTATTTTTTGTGTGGCCTCGGCTAAACTGCCTCAGCTCTCTTCTTCCCTGTCTGCAAACTCTTATGAAGACCACTCCTGAAATGAATATACTACTCAGACCTATGGACTTTAGGACTTTGAAAAAGCAATTAGCCAGGAAGACTAGCAGTGAAGCACATTGTAGAAGATGTCTTCTCAGATACTCAGCAGCATCCTGAGCTGGACACACCATTTCCATCCAGAAATCCTTTCCCAGTTTGTTAGGCCTTGGTGCCTCACTGGGAAGAAGGTTGTTGGCACCAGGAAGGATTTTGGGTGCAACAGGAATGTGAGTTATTTACAAATGCCTCAGAGATGTGTGTGGGTGAGCAGGGCTTGAAAAAAAGCTGGGCAGTTCTTAACTAGCCACTGCTGAATTTGTAACACTGTCACCTTAGGCCCATTCATTTTTTAATTAAAAACTCATTGGATGAATGTATGGACAGCACCAGGGAAGGGTCTGGCACTTGGGACACCTCTTTTGTAGGGAAATGTCTCAGAAGCAGGCTGCAGACTCTGGCTCCCTCTCCTCTCTGTGAGAGCAGAGGAGACACCTGGCAAGGACAGGGCCCGAGAAAAGGGGAAAGCTGTGGTTTTGCAGCTCTTAGGCTGAGTGAGGAGAACTAGAAGTGAGTTTTCTCACAAGGCTTTGATCCAAAACCTGGCCATTGTTACCACTATCTCCTCCTCCTCTGTTTTTCACAGTGGCTGCTGTGCTTTGTGCGGATGCCCACAGTAACTGAAGGTGGGAGAGGAGGACACCTGACAGATTGGGTCCCTTGGGGGATGCAAAGAGGTATTTGGTACCTGTTAGCCCTGGACAGGGCACTTCAGGGAACCCATGCAATTAGGCCGCTAGGAAGATCTGGTGATCCAAAATAAGCATACTGATTGATTTTAAGTGTTGGAAAGAATGTTGTCTGTGTTGCTCTCTGAGCCTTGAATGCCAAAAGTCCACCCAAACAGGGTTATAGGCCAGATGGTCTTGCCCTGAGGTAATCTGTCGTAATCTGAAGTCACTCAGTGGCTGTGATTTACATGAAATGATAACCTCACTCCATCCAGAGGCATGTGTTTCCATGATAAGAACTGACCTTGTGTCTTATTCTCCATAGACAGGTATAACATAGACAGACAGACAAATCTGTGCTGTTTGCCATGCCTCCTGCCTCTGGATGCCAACCAGGGGAAAGACTCTGGAAATTAGGGTGCTGAAGCAAACTCATCTCCATCGTGGTGCCCTACCTCTGCGGGAGCTGGTGGGGCATCCACGCGCTGTTCTTCTTGCCGTGCCTGTTCTGGGGCACGTGGGAATATTGGTCAGGCTTCTCTATGGCTGCTGGCTCTTCAGTAGCAGATTGAGTGACTTCAAGGCAAAAAGGAAACCAGCCCTTCTGACTCCTAATATCATCAGGCCCACGCTCAACTGGTTTTATAACGTAAAGTAAAATGGCACCTGCAGTTGCAGTCAGATTTAATGAAAAGCCTGGGAGAACCTAGCTGTAAAATGTTCCTGATGGTAATATCTGAACTGCTTAACTGCTCAGCTTGCTTACACCCCGGCGCGCCGGAGCAGCATCTCCCTCTGAGGGGAGATGGAAACCCCTGAGCTGTTTCTGCGTGTTGCTCTCCAGGCGGCTCACATTGTTCTCCTGTCACTAGTAGAGAAGGCTGTAGCTGGCAGGTACGTTCTCCCTGTGAAAGGCTTAAGATGTATGAATGCTGTGTTAATGTCTGACCTTTATCTCTGTAATGATGGGGACATTTATTACAGCTTCCTTCACCCTCCACACATTTCTATAAAAAATAATGGGGCCCTGCACTGGTGCCTCTAGTTCTTCCTTGTATCCGAGAAGTGATTAACGCAACAAAGTAGCTAATTAAACATTTTGTCAGTGTGGCATTCAGAAATAATTGAGATTTCTAATGATAGTGCCGTGATAAATGAAGGAATTAATGTATTCCGATGGCACCTAGGCAATGCGGATAAAACGATCAACCTGCATCTTGGTTCCTCTTCTGAGCATCCCTTTCTCCCCTCCCTGAATTCCTGTTGCTCCTCCAGGCAGAGCAGATCATGGAACTGAAGAAGCTGAGATCTGCCCTGGCTGGTATCTCAGTAGAGACAACTTGAAAACAATAGATGTCCGGTTGTGGTCCTCCTGATCTCCCAGTGGATCCCACCCCTGGGAAGAGTCTTGGCCCCATTGTACCTGCAGCCTCCAGAACCCCTCTTCAAAACCATTTCTCTGTACTAGAGTGTGCGGGGCAGGCATAAGCATGGTAGGAGCAAGAGAAGAAGAGACGCAGATACAGACACACACATGCACGCACAAGCACAGCTCACCACGCAGCCAGCTAGATGGGAGGAAACAGAATCGCCATCTGGCTGGAGCAATATGAGGCTTTTATTGTTTTCCTCTGCCGCTAACAAGCTAAAAATAAAAACCCAACTGTGGGAGGGAAAGGATATCTGATGAACTTTAAGGGGACAGAGTCTGCTCTGCTTTGTGCTGGTGTAAATACTGGCTTGGCCTGAATGAGCCACCCTGCAGATGCACCTGGGCACAACCTACTGCAGAATTTGGCCCTGGAAGGCTGTAGAAAACCGGATTTTGCTGCAGCTGTGGGGTAATTTTGTAAAAAAAGTATGTTAATTAAACCCTGAATGGCATTTTTATTAAGAGTCTGTGAGTAAATGTGGTACTTTATCTCCCTCCTGGTGTGCGCGTGAATTTAATGCTTGCAGAGTGTGTTGGCAGAGCTGGAGGCAGAATTCTGTTTATTCATGATGTTCTAATACCACCATCACCGCTGCTGCTGTCCCCCTAATGAGCCCTGTCAGCATCCCAGGACTAAGAAGTTTACCCACGGAATGGGCTTGGCCTTGTGAAGTCAATAGGAACGTAATCGTGCCTTCTCCATCCTTCCTCCTCTTCACCTCCCAGACACTTTAATTCTCGATTTCAGAAACATTTATAGCCCAACACTGTTGAATTCAAGCCTATCCCAAGAAAAATAGTGGCTTTGACAAATCAGTGTTTTCCAATGAAAAGCTGATTGCACTGAAACATTTCCAGACCAGCTGTAGCGAGGACAAATTCATTAATATATGCCTTTGAGCCTGCTTTGTTTCAGGTGTCATAGGAAGATAAATGCTCTGAAGTTTCTCCCGCTTCAGGTGATGCGCTCAGTTACTATTCCAGCGGAGCCACATAGGAATTGAGACAAAATGTGATTATGGAGATCCAGGCAGGAGCTCAGTAGCTGGAGGTGGTTGATAGTCACTGCTACTCTTGGTCAAACACATGCTGGAATTGCTGCTGCTTTCAGAGGCAGGGGGTGTGGGGACTATGGGCTGTGAAGGGACGGTACATCCTGCTTTGAGCAGGGGTGGTTCTGTCTCTCCATGCCTTTATCTGCCACAGGTGAATGCAGCTGCCACTGTGATAGCTGGCAGCTGCTGCGAACCGAATAATGTTGCAGGTTGACACTTATTTCTGCAGGCTTTCCTAGTACAGATGAAGGTAATGGGCGAGGATCGGCTCTCCCTTGGGCCTTCAGGAATATCCAGACATCAATGCAAGCTTGTATGTTGTCATGGTTTGTATGTTATGGGCTTGAAAAGATAAGATCATGGGTGAGAATTCACCCTTCTCCTCCCTTACACTTATTTCTAAAGATATTGTGATTATTGCATGTTGTTACTAATTCTTTGCATTTCGGATGCACAGAAGAAGAACAGCAAAAAAATAAATAGAAAAAGAGCTGCCAGGTGTGGACTTTTAGCATTTAAGCATAGCAGTATTCACTGCTTGCTGGTGTTTGTTGTATTTCACCCACATGATTAGCACACAGCACTGCACAATTGAATCCAGCATCTCAACAGAGGGTTTCCACCAAGCCTTGGACTGTGTGTCTAGCTGAAGACATGACCCTGAGCGATCGGGAGGAGACAGTGTTTGCAAGGTGTCAGGTGGAGGACTTTACTGAAGAAAATGCCTTGACAGAAGCAACGTGAGGATTTCCATTGTAAGCTTCATGGCAGGAAGCACTGAAAACTTACAGCAAAACCAAAGGCCAGCACTTACTGAAGCAACAAAAGCCTATACTTTTGTTCCACAGTACGTAACAGGCCCATGGAAGTAACTGCCATGGGATACATAGGCAATAGCGTTCAAGGGATGGGTAGAGACATCTGTGAAAAACAGTCTATTTGCCAGAGTTAAACTCTGTCAGAGGTAGCATCCACTGTTTATTAATCATTTACCAATGAGCAACTGCTGTCCTTATCTGGAGCTTCACTGCAGCAGACGCTATACTGATGAACGGAGAGAGTCTGTCTCAGCTCTAGGGTATTAAAAATCTACATACAAATTCAAAGGAGGGACAGGAGTATTGGTAACCAAACGTCACTGTAGTTCCACATTTTCCATATTGTTGTTTGTGGTTTTTTTTAAAGCAAAAAGGGGCTTGGGAAGAAACTTTCCTGAAAGAGAATAGGCAAATAACATATCCGACGGGTATTTAGAAATTAAGGAGCAGGGGAAGGACATTACTTTTCCTCTGAAGTTTCAGGTGATGGTTGCTAGAGGCTGGGCACTGTTGTCTGATAGAGAAATTATTCTGTTTCTGTTGACAGAAAGTACAACACAGGCATAAACTGGAGAAATCGGCCAGAAAAGGTAGTATTCATCAAATTGTGTTTTATTCCCAATGCTGACTAATCAGACATTGTGAGACCAACCCTCTGTAATCATGAGACTGCCTTTAAAAAGCAGGAGGCTTTGAAATGATAAACGTTTGCTTGATTTGTTTTCAGTTGTTTAATCCTTTACGGTTCATACCCTAAAGGATTTTACACACACACTCTGGATAAAATCTGGTGCAGCCCACCCAGCCTTCCTTTGCAGCCCCTGCTATATCAATGCCTTGTGTGGGGAATGGCTGTGCCACATCCTCAGGAGAAAGTCATCCCCACCAGAGCTGGGAGAGCACCAACAGTTGTTCCATTTCCAGTTGCTGGAGAGAGGAACCCATTTTGGAGCTGAGGAAGGCAAAGCTGTTCACCCATCCATTTTTAGCCTTCAGAGCTAGCCACAACCCACCGCAGGGATACCATCCATCAGAGTACGTCTCACAAAGGCTATTTGTTCAATGTGAGCTGAGAACAGACACTTGTAAGGGGTAGTTCTTCAGGTTGTCTGATTTCATCGCGAGCAGAGATAACACCGGAGTGAGTAGGGAGCATGAGAGTTGAAACCCATGGAAGGTGTAGAGGGGAGCCAAGGCAACTCATCTCTGCCTGGGACAGAAATGAGTCCCCAACATTGACATCTGACTGCTGTGTGCCGTCCATCTGAGTGTTCCAGCAGAGCTGAAGTTGTATTTTTTTCTCACAGGGAGGTGGTCTCAGCAGAAAAGTGCCAGATGCTGAGAGAATTTGAAGAAATGGGAAGAAGTGGGCTATTTACTGGCCTGGAGATGCTTTTTATTTTCAACTGCTATAATTTTCATCTGTCTCAATGAATTTAGGTCAAAGAGTCTGCTAAGCAGCTTAGTCCAGGCACTATCGGGCTGTAGAAAACACTTGTTGGGTAGCATCAAGGTAAGGGTGATGGCATTTACTGTGTTTCTGCTGCCCCACACCTTGTGTGCAGTCCCTCTCTAAGGCAGGATGAAATGTGACAAAACATGGCCAAATGTGACTGGTCACAGCCCAAGCTCTGTGCTCTGGCTGCTTACGAGCCTCTGAAATTGGCCATCACTGCTTGCTTCGCTCCCAGTGAGCATGGGGAGAAAGAGTTTAATTCCCCCTGCATTAATAAGCTGTCATAGAAGGAGCTAAACAGCAGTGGAAATAACATAGAGAGGAAGATTTTGGTGATCTTATGAACGGGGAGATCACGATTAGTTTTAGAGCTTGGATATAGAGGAATTTAAAAGTTGGTGTTACGACTGGGAATTTGCACAAGAGGCTTGTCAGCAGAGACAGAGTTACTGGCTGCTGTCATGCGTGGTAGATGGTAAGGTCTCTGTCTTCCCCCTGCCTGGGAAAACCCTCAGCTAGGGGCTCTTCCTTCCCTTAGAGGGAGCTCCAGTGTCAGGTTCCTCTCACCTCCTAAGAGGACAATTCACGTGAATAAGCAGATATTAATCTAGCAGCTGCCTTTCCCCTGACCTGAGCCTCTCTGCTACCATCTTTTCTTTCCTGGAGTCCCCACCTATACCTCTGCCTTGAAATCCCCTTGTTATGAAAACTGATCCTTTCCCTGTGATTCTCTTGTCTCAAGATAAACCAAGGCTTTTAGGACTC